>PVKB01002351.1:0-212800 GCA_004027205.1 Ctenodactylus gundi
CTTGGCGCGGGCCGTGCGCTCGGCCTCCAGCTCCTCCTCCAGCTCCTCGATGCGCGCCTGGGCCGGGACACGGGGGACACGGGGGCTCAGCCCAGCTCGGATCTGTCACCTGGACCCTCCGGTGGAGACCCCACCCCAGGGCTCCAAAGGACTTCCGAGCACGGAAGTCCTCTCAAGCCAGGGTTCTCAACTAGGGTCAGTTTTGCGCCTAGGGTGCAGTTGGTGATGTCTGAAGACGTTTTAAGCAGTCCTGGCTTGGTGAGGGACCCTACTGCTGTCTAGTGGACTGAGCCAGGGCTGCCGCACTGTTCAGTAGGAATTTGGTTGAAAAACCTTCAAGAATTTCCTGAGGAAACTAGAGTCTCAAATTGACCCGCCATTGGAGCCCTGGCCTGCAGGAGCGACATGTGAGTTCGTTCTGCCAGTGGAGAGGCGGGACTGTGACGTGATCCCCTGAACGAGCTTCCTTTTAGGTTAAAACATGATACATTCTCTGTTTTGGAAGGGAAGCAATTGAAGTTTGCCCTTGAAAAGGACAGAGACTTGTGTTTTAGGGATATTTTAAGCAGTTTAATGACTGAAAAAAAAAAGTTTTGGAATGCAAAGACCATTTCTGTAGGATCACATGACTACAGACTTAACTCAGTGTCTGCTCTCGCAGTAAACACTGGAGAGCTGGTTCTTAGGACTGACATGGCCTTGAAAGTCACCATGTCAGAGGGAAGGTGTACAGACCCAGAGGGCTAGAGGGGGCTCCCCAGTTAAAGCAGAGCTGAGACAGGAAGTCAACATTCCTGCCCCCTCCATTCTCAGGATCTCTTCTGTGTCTTCCACCACCTCAGGGTGCTCCATGGGGACATTGATAGCTTTGTGTCTCCCTTCAGGGGCATGCGGTAAGCCTATAATGCTGGGAATAGGATGTCCTGGAGGGGGACCGGGGACACAGAACCAGCTGAGGACTGCAGCAGCCAGCCTGGGCCTCTCAGGCCTTACCTGAAGCTCTTTGAGCTTCTTCTGCAGCTGGCTGCCCAGGGCCTGCTCATCCTCAATCCTGGCATTGAGCGCATTCAGCTCAAAGTCCTTCCTGTGGGGGAGTAGAGAAGGTGAGGCAAGGAAGGCTGGCAGCTCCGCCAGTGATCGGAGGTAGTAAAGAAATTAAGAACAGGATCTAATCAGAAATGTTTCTGTGGGGGAATGTAGGATCTCCACAAAGTGTAAGGGACGCTGTAGCGGGCAAGTCTGACAATGATGTCGCAGGGAGAGTCCTGTGGTCGGAGTACAGGACTCGGCTCTGGGGGCTTTTCCCCACTTTGGTTCTTGTTTTCTCATCTGTAATATGAGGGTGTTGGACTAGATTTTCTCAGCTTTCATTTTCTATTACTTTGATAAAGTAGGACTAAAAATATCTTTAAAGGGTTCTTTTTTTTTTGAGACAGGGTCTTGCTTTGTAGCCCAGGCTGGTCTTCAGCTCACTTTGGAGCCCAGGCTACCCTCAGGCTCACAGCAATCCTCCTGTCTCAGCCTCCTGAGTGCTGGGATTACAGACATGTGCCACCACACCCAGTTTATGTGGTGCTGGGGAATTGAACTTGGACACTTAGTGCTTGCAAGGCAAGAGCTTTACCCACTGAGCCTTTCCTTCAGCCCCTTTAAAAGGTTCTTGAGGAGCCAGCAGACTCACTCATTTATTCACTCATTCAACAGACTCTGTGCCGGGGGACATGTGCGGAGTCCTGTGTAGATAGAAGCTAAAGTGCCATAAGGTCCTCAGGTATCCAAATTCATCCTGTAGATCAAGGCACATAGCTCAGAGGTAGAGGGCCCCTGGCACTCATGAGGCCCTGGATCTAATTTCTAGCACCACATACCTTCACAATATTCTACAGTTCACTCCTTGTCCATGTCTGGGTTTGTACTTTCTGAAAAGACTTAAGTTTAGAGTTGGGATCATAAGTCACTCAGATAAAGAAATGACGTCTCTACTCTTGAGCACATGGTCAGAACTGTTTCTTTGTGGTCTTCTGGGGTCTGAGAGGAACCCAGAAAGGACTTTCTGAAGAAGCTTTGGTGAGGAGCTTTCCTCTATTTCAAGCAACTGGTCTCTGATAGAATTGTTTACAAAGGGACTGAGCTGATCTTTTCATCCCTGTTGATAGTCTGGAAGGAAGAAAGGGCTTGAAGAAGCTACATTCGCCTTCTTGCCAGGGAGAACAGGGCCCTGCTGTGTGTGTGGGGGGGGGGGATGGGGGGGGGAAGGAAATCCTCTTCCTAGAGGCTTTTGCCCGCAGGTTAAGCGTGTACTTGTGGAAGCTACATGACATGGTTGCCCCTCAGGACATGGTGAACTTGTTCCATCATGGATGGGCAGGCAGCAGGGCCGGGGAGGAGGACAGGGAGGGAACACGGTACTTTTTTAGGCGCTCATCCAGCTGCTGCTTGTCATTCTCCAGGTCCATGATGCTCTCCTGGGTCAGCTTCAGGTCACCCTCCAGCTTGCGCTTGGCTCGCTCCAGGTCCATGCGCACCTTCTTCTCCTGCTCCAGGGATCCCTCCAGCTGGTGGAGAGAAAGTCCAGCCATACCCCTTGAGGTTGTGCCAAGCATCCTGATGCGGTGATTTTTGTGGCTTAGTTACTTATCAGTCAGAGATTCCTAGGAGAGTGCTCAGGACCTGGGAAACCTTTCCCAGAATGGACCAAATGTTTCAGGGGACTGTAAGAGTGTCTAGCAGTTAGGGCCTGCTCAGGAAACTCTTAGTAAATGAATAAATGAGTGAATGAATGTGTGATAAAACTCCAAAATCTATAACCATCTACTTGTACCAGGTTCGGTGCTAGTTACTACAGAACAAAATTAAGTCAACCTTAGTTCCTATATAAGGAGCTCTCTGCCTTGTGGCTGAAATACTTAAATAATGATGACAGAGTGATACGGGGCTTAGTGGAGATCTGTGCTCTGTGGGAACAAAGACCACTCAGGGGCAGGTCTTGCCAAAAATGTGCCAAGTTCAAAAGTTCTCCTTGAGGACCCTCATGAAATTCACAGAGAAATGTGTCCTGTTCTTACGAGTACACCTTCTAAATCTCGTACTCCAAGGCAAAGATGCATGGGCTTAAACCTGAATTAAGTAAGAAACTTTGTGTCTGTTACTAATCACATGAATGAGAGATATATAATTCATGATTGATCATGCTCTCCCTTTTCTGTTTTTCAGATTCTTTTTAAGAATGGATCAGGAGATTGAACTCTATCCCATATTCCCCTACACATGCACACACCCCTGCCTTTGAGCATTGAGGGACATGCTGTTTTTAGGACCTTCAATGATCAGTCAACGTACGTCATCCACTTGCTGCTCCAGCTTGACCTTGGCTTTGGTCAGGGTGTTGACTTTGTCCTCCTCAGCCTGAAGGTCATCCAGGGCCTGCTGGTGGGCCTCTTGCAGAGCTTTCTTCTCTTTGGTCAGCTTGACAATGATCTCATCCAGCCCAGCCATCTCCTCTGTCAGGTTCTTCACCTGCCAGCCAAAACCCCACCCCCTTTAGGGTCCAGAAGCAACAGCCAGGAGACATCTAGTGGGACGTCCATGCCAAGGCCAAGATGAAGACCCGCTCAGCTATGGAAATCTGGAACGTGGGCTGGGGCCAGAGGGAGCTGCCCTCACCTTGTTCTCTGTTGCGTGCTTCTCCTTCTCCACCTTGGCCAGCGTCAGCTCCAGGTCATCAATGTCCCTCTTGAGCTCGGAACACTCATCTTCCAGCTTGCGCTTCTTGGCGGTGAGCTCGGCATTCATCTCCTCCTCGTCTTCCAGCCTCTCGTTCATCTCCTTCACCTTGGCCTCCAGTTGGATCTTGTTCTTGATCAGCTGGTCACAGCGCTCCTCTGCGTCAGCCAGGTTGTCTTGTTCCTGTGGATGAAGTACAGATTGGAGGCTGGTCAGTGGGCAGTGTCCTTGTCCTTGCAGGTGGATGAAGGAAGTAGGAGGGGCATTCCAGGATATTCTCAGTTGAGGAGAAGCTCAGAAGAACACAGGGGAAGAGTTTTAGCAGTGTGACTTGGGCTCTGTCTTGCTCTCTACCTCTACTTCTACTGGAGGAAGGGACTTGCATCTGGTGATGCCAGGTACTTTATGTGGTTACAATCTAAGAACAGTTTACTATCTGTCTAGGGATGAAAAAATGGAGGCTTAATTTGAGTTTGTCCAGGTCATAAAATGATTAAGCTGTGGATCTAGGTTGAACCCAGGAGGAAAGCCTATGTATTTAAGTCAGCTCTTTGGGACCACTGTGGTGACCTTTGGAAACGTGATACTAAAATCCTCTGTCTGGGAGAGGACAAGCTGATGAGTCCCTAGGTGGGAAGCACAGGTCCCAGAAAGTATAGGCAGAACCAGGTAGAAGGACCAGCAGCGTCCCTCAGAGCCTCACCGCCTGCACTTGGAGCTGCAGGTCATTCTTCTCCTGCAGCAGTGACACCATCTTCTCCTCCAGCTCCTTGCGGCGGGCCTCAGACTTCTCCAGCGCCTCTTTGATGCGCCCAAACTCCTCCTTCATGGTGGCCATCTCCTTCTCGGTCTCTGCGCTCTTCAGCAGTGGCTTGATCTTGAAGAAGAGCTTCATCCACGGCCAATTCTTGACCCCCATGAAGGCCCGGATGTTCCACTGGATTATCAGCAGGGAGTCTCTGCAGGGTCCCATCAAGAGGGGTGGTGAGAGACAAAGCCCGTTGCCTCCTTTCTACTTGTGGCCCTGACTCCCAGGTAATGTCCACTTTTCTTTACCCATTCCCCCGTCCCTGAGGCCTCTGACCTTGATGTCCATCCAGTGCCCATATGTGTGTCTCCTGCCAGTGTCTTTGAATCAGCCTGAGCCTCAGACAGGCTGGGAATCTTACAAGATCTCTCACCTGCGTTCCAGCAGCTTCTTGTACTCCATTCTGGAGAGCACACCCCGAGACTGGGCCTGGATGCGTGTGATGATGCGGCTCAGCCTCTCGTCTCGCATCTCCTCCAGCAGCCCCAGCAGCCCCGCCTTGAAGAACACCTGAGGAGAAAGTATATGTCAGCAATGACAGGAAAGGGAAGGGTGGAAAAGAGGTGGTGGGGATTATCTTAGGACAGGCAATGAAGAATTGGAGAGAAGGAGGAAGTCAGTGGCAGCTGGAATGGGAAGGGTGACGTGGAGCCAGGATTAGCAGGGTGCCATGGAGTCTAGAAACATCCCTGAGATGACTGGGAAAAGGAAAAGAATCAGGAGGCGAAGAATCAAAGAACAAGAAACGTCTCCCTTTAAATAATCTGTCCTTCTTTTCTTTACCTTGGTGTGGCCAAACTTGTACTGGTTGTGATCAATGTCCAGGGAGCTCAGCAGCTTCTCAGCTCCTTTCCTGCTGTCGATAAACTGTCCCTCAGGAATGGCAGCTGGGTTCAGGATTCGATACCTGGGGAGGGAAGTGCTGAGAGTTACCCAGGTTCTGCCTACAAAATTCTAGGGCCACCTGCAGACTCCCACCCTGCATGGCAGTGCAGGCGCCCCATGCTCCCCGAGCCCTAATACAAGCATCACCACCTCTGCCGGAAGTCCCCGTAGAGGATGCGGTTGGGGAAGCCCTTCCTGCAGATGCGGATGCCCTCCAGCACGCCGTTGCAGCGCAGCTGGTGCATGACCAGGGGGTTGTCTATCACCCCTGAGGCAGGAAGAGAGAGGAGAAGAGTATGTGAGGAGCCCACTGGACTAAGAGTCAAAAGTTCTGGGTTCTGATCTTGTCTCTAGGCACTTATTAGTCTATAACCTCAGCAAGTCAATTAATGATAATCATTTATTTCTTTTTTCCCCTATCTACACTTTTAAGAGATACCAAAAGGCTTTCGCATTTCTTGTTTTACATAATTTATACCTATTACCATTAGCGGTACCCAGCATAAGTATATACCTTTTTCTAAAAGAGTAAATTAAGGCCAGAGGAGTTAAATGAATTGCCTAGGGTCATTGAGCTAATCAAGATCAGAGCCAGGTCTTGAACTCAGGTCCCTGAATCTCTTTTTTGTCGTTGATAAAAAAAAATATGTAGACAGATAACCCTTCCATTTCTCACTGTGGAGTTGAAAGTCAGTGTCAAGATGATGTCTGTCCATCAATGCCCCTTACAATCAACCCTGAGTTGTATATTCCAAGTGTCAGGCAGCTCTGTGATGAGATATATGACTTGGAAACTGCTGTGGTGGTAGTTTAGGAGATGACTTAGGAGGCCCCACCCCTCTCCTGCGGTGGTCTGGCCTGAATCTGTGGGCTCACCTGGGGACTTGGTCTCGTTGGGGATGATGCAGCGCACAAAGTGGGGATGGGTGGAGCGTAAGTTGGTCATTAACTTGTTCAGATTTTCCTGTGGCAGACAAAGCAAGAGAGAAAAATAAAGAAAGTGAAAGGAAGATAGGCAGGAAAGGAGCAAAGAAGGAAGGGAGAGATGGAGAGAATGGAAGAGGTGAAGAAGGGGTGAGAGGATGTGGGGGAAATGCAGCCGAGGGAAGGGAGAATAGGAGGTGGCAAGAAATGAGGAGAGGTAAGGTTAGGATGAGGGGAAAGGGGACAAGAAATGGAGAAGATGGAGAATGGAGAGAGGAGGCAGAGGAGGGGAGGGCAGCGGTGAACAAGGCAGGGGAGGGCAGGAGCAGGGTGGCAATTGGGGGACTGGAGTGGGCGGGAAGCCATGCCGGGCCAGAGCCACGCACTCACCCTGTGCAGGGCTGACACGGTCTGAAAGGACGAGCCTTTCTTGGCTTTGCCTTTGCCCTTGTCGACAGCTGTGGGAGGGGGTCAACAACAGGAGCATCGGTGGATGTGCGAGGAGGCAAGAACACCCGGGGAAGAAATGCAGCTTCTCGTCACTTGTTGCTGGCTTTTGGCTCCCATACGGGAGGCTTCAGTGTGGCTGCCTCCCTGTCTGTACCCAGTTCCATCCCACTAAGCGTAAACCTCAGCCTGACAGGGAGGTGACGGGCCACAGCAATAACCTGCTGTAGAAGCACGGCAGAAACCCTGTTTCGTGACTGCCGGAGGCTCCAGTCTCTACTTACGTGCATCAGCCCCAGCGTAGTTGGCAAATAGGTTGCTGAGCAGCTTGAGAGAGGACTTTTGGTACAAGCCCACAACTGTCTCGTTGAGTGGGTCCTTGTTCTTCTGCAGCCAGCCCAAGATGTTGTAGTCCACGGTGCCGGCATAGTGGATCAGGGAAAAGTGCGCCTCTGGCTTCCCCTTGATGTTGCGAGGCTTCTGGAAGTTGTTGGACTTGCCCAGGTGGTTGTCATAAAGCTTGGCCTTGAAGGTCATGTCGGTGGCCTTGGGAAACATGCACTCCTCCTCCAGGATGGACATGATGCCCATGGGCTAGAAGGGAGGAGAGAGTGTCACTGATGTGCTTTGTGCAGGTGGAGATGGACTCTACAGTTCATGTTTGCTTATGGAGATGCCCCCTGGGGGACAAATGCCCAGTTGGGAGTTGGTATCTGTTCAAGATTTCCACAAATGGTCAAATTTGTTAATGACGGAGGGACCTTTGTGGAAGTCTGGAAATACGTCTGCCATTGGTATACTACACGCCATTCCATCACCCAGCTCTTTGAGCTGAGTAGAAAACAGATGTATGTTCATGATCCCCTGTTCCACCCTCGTCCTTGGGTATGTGACCAGGGCCAGTGAGATGCCGGCGGGGAGGCTGCTCGGCAGCTGCCTGTCCTCCACGTCCCTCTCAAGGACCAGCAAGGGGCTCTGGGATCTGGGGCTTGGGATTCTTCAGTCTCACTTCTGTTATTCAGATCATACTCCCCAGAGGGAATGGGGCTGCCATTCTGTCTGGGACGGTAGGCGAGGGGACATGGCCGCGGGGCTGGGCAGCACCTTCTCGATGAGGTCAATGCAGGCCTGCAGGTCCATGCCAAAGTCGATGAAGGTCCACTCGATGCCCTCCTTCTTGTACTCCTCCTGCTCCAGCACGAACATGTGGTGGTTGAAGAACTGCTGCAGCTTCTCGTTGGTGAAGTTGATGCAGAGCTGTTCAAAGCTGTTGAACTGCAGGGATCGGGGTGAAGGTGGTAGCGGGTCAGGCAGGCAGCTGTCTGAGTGGCCATGAGTCAGCCCAGAGCTGTGTGCGTGCCCTACCCAAACCTAGCTGGGTTGGGGCTGGTCCCCTCTGAGGCCAGGGCTGGGACAGGGGCAGGAATGATGACTTCCATGTCACTTCATGACCCCACAGTCTTCCCAGCTCGGACCCTAACTGGCCTTCCACAGTGACTGCAATCATGTGAATGACGGAGCAATTGTCCTCCCATTCCCAGGCTTCTGACTCACATCAAAGATCTCGAAGCCAGCGATGTCGAGGACTCCTATGAAGTACTGGCGCGGCTGCTTGGTCTCCAGGGTGGCATTGATGCGGGTCACCATCCAGTTGAACATCTTCTCATACACTGCCTTGGCCAGCGCTCCAGTGGCATATGCCACCTACATGGTAGGAGAGAACGCAGATGAGCAGGGGTTGCCCAGAAGAATGAATTTGAGTGCACCTGAGTACAGGCCAGGATCCCTACCTGACCTACTTATTTCCTAAAGATGACCCACCTGCTGGACATTCTGCCCCTTGGTGACATATTCATTGCCCACTTTCACACGAGGGTGGCACAGCCCCTTGAGTAGATCTGCTGAGTTCAGCCCCATGAGGTATGCTGATTTATCAGCCTCTGGAAGGAAAGGGCACACAGCAAGGTTGGCCAAAGAGAGACTGCTTTACAGATGTGACCTTTAGTGACTTGATAGCTGCCCCCCAGCTCTCCTGCCTCCCACCTTCCGTGCCATCGGGCTCTGCCTGCTCCTCTCGCTGCTTCTGCTTGAACTTCATGTTTCCGAAGTGCATGATGGCACCCGTCAGCTTGTACATAGAGTTCTTTTCCTCTGGAGTGAACCCGAGCACATCAAAGGCATTCTGTAGGCGGGCCCCGCATCCAAGGACACCAGAAAATACATGATTAGTAATCTAGATCCCAGTGGGAGAAAGAACTTGTCTCCTGAATCCCTGTGGATTCTGAGTCTCACCACCCAGTGGGGAACTCCAAGACAAAGATGAGCGATGTAGGGCCGAGCACTGCTGCAGGCTGCCACCACTGGTCCTGGCTCCCTGGGGCTGGCTGGGCTACCCACTCATGTTTCCAGTTCCTACATTGGCTTCTCTGTCTGGCCTTCCAAATCTGTCTGGGTTTGTCTGTCACCTAACACAGCCTGTCCCAGCCCCACGGTATCCTAAAGACTCTCCCTCTCCTTCTTCCTTTGGTGATACCTTATTTCTTGCCTCACGTGCCTCTCTGTCCCAGGGCTTTTAGCCTCCCTCTCTGCTTTGACTGAGCACCAAGTACCAGCCAGTCTTGTTTCATTTCACCCGCAACTCTGGGCTCCCAGGTCATAGTACACATTGGTTCATACAGAGGCCCATACTTCTTTGAACAAGAGACAGGCAGCTCTGCTGCTGGGACTGCGAGCTGACCCCACGCGTTCCCTCACCCACTCTCCATCCCTGCTGCATGCTCACACACTTACATCAGTGGCCATGAGCTCTTCAGAGTCATCAATTGAGGCCACGGTGGTCTCTCCTTGGGAGATGAATGCATAATCATAGGGGTTGTTGGTGATCAGCAGCATGTCTAGTGGGGGAAAATGTCAGTTAAATGTGGCACGAACCTCTGGTTCTCCTGGCCACAGCACACGGCCCAAGGAAGGGCACAGGGCAGGGCTTGACTCAGCTCGACAGCCCACAGAAGTGAATTTAGCAGTGCCATGAAGCCTCAGGGCATGCCACCAGAATCCAGCCACAAGGAGAGGGACCAGGTTGCCATGGAGATAGCAAGTCTCAGTTGGTGGCTCTGACTCACCCAGCAGCTCAGGCTTTTTGTTAGACAGGATTTGGTAGAAAATATGATAATCTCTCTCTGCTTTCAGCTGGAAAATAACTCTGGATTTTTCCAGAAGATCTGTGAACAGACAGATAGGAGAATGAAAAAAAAAAGGAAGAAAAGGTTAAGATTTAGGTATAAGGAAATAGAGGACAATGAATGATAAACATAGCAAGAAAAAAGGCAGAGGAAGAGACTGGTACACAGACACACAGAGGTCATGCAGAGGGATAGAGATGGAGAACAAGAAAGATGAAAATTGTCTCAGAGAAAACTGCTGGAGAAACACACATGGATACACAGAGACTGAGATGGAGAAGGTGCTCCAAGGTGCTGGAAATATAGGCAGGCACCACCATCCCCAAGGAAGTCTCAGAGACAGACACATAGGGACAAAAGAAGAAGAGAAAGGTGTGCGGAGGAGAGAGGTGGGAGTCCAAATGGCCCGGAACAAGGTGAGCTCAGACTGAACCACAGCAGATGCATGGCACTCACAAGTTTCTATGTCTGCAGATGCCAACTTCCCTGTAGCCCCAAAATGGATTCGAATGAATTTCCCCTAAAGAGAAGAGGGTGGTGATGAGCTGTGGAAAGGCTTACCTTTGATATCACCCGGAGCCAGCCCAAGTCCCAAGGTTAGAAACCACTCACAAAGCGGGAGGAGTTGTCATTCCTGACAGTCTTGGCATTGCCGAAGGCCTCCAGAGCCGGGTTGGCCTGGATGATCTGGTCCTCCAGGGTGCCCTGCAGAGGTCAAGGAGAATGACAGGTGAGAAGGCTTCCCTCTCCCTTTCTGCAGTAGAGGCCTTTGAGGACAACAGGACTACCTTCCCTGGAGTCTGGTCCTTCTTGCTGCGGTCCCCAATGGCAGCAATGACAGCAAAGTACTGGATGACCCGTTTGGTGTTGACTGTCTTCCCGGCACCGGATTCTCCACTGTCAGAACAGCCAGCAAGTCATTAGGCAGAGAACAACTCTGCTTGAGATCAATGTGCCTCAGCTGGGAAGAGAATGCCTGTCCTACCTGAGCATAGGGCCCTGAACGGGAAGCGGCTAGATAACACGTGCAGTAGTCTGTGGATATACGTAGGGTCAGGGGTGGCCGCCAGGAGGAGGCCACTAGAAGGTGCCAGGTTTGGGCAGGGTGATCTTATGCTTGACTGGGAAGGGTCACTCAGAGGAAGTGACTACGGGCTGTTTTGGAAAAAAAAAAAAAACCAGTGGGATTGGAAGAATAGGAAAGGTTTCTGAAGTGAAGAATGAAGAAAAATGTAGAGTTGAAGAAGACATAGTGACTGTGGACTTATTAGTGAATAAGTACAAATCGGAAGAGAGTGGGTAGAGGAGGTGAGAGGGGAAAGATAAGAGAGGAATGGAAAATAGGAAGAAGAGAACAAACAGGGTGAGGGCAAAGGTCAGAGGAGAATGAGGACATGGACTTAAAGGGGGACAGGAAGAGGACTGTAGGGGTATTTTTACTCTTAGGGGCCAGGAACTCTTTTTCATTTCTAATTTGCTTCTTTTTGAGACAGAGTCTTACTCTGTAGTCTAGGCTGGTCCCGAACTCACTATGTAGCCCAGGCTGGCTTTAACAACAATCCTCCTGCCTCAGCCTCCAAAGTGCTGAGAATACAGGCAGGTACCACCATGCCTCGCTTGTGTGATGCTGGGGAACCAAACTCAGGGCCTTGTGCTTGCTAGGCAAGCGCTCTAGCTGCTGTGCTAGTCCTCCAGCCCTCCAGGAGCTCTTACAGGGAACAAGGAGGGAGCTACACTCACGTGATGAGGATGGACTGGTTCTCCCGATCTGGAAAAGAGGAGAGGCAATGGCGTGAGGGCCTAGGGCCCAGATGGGTGTTAGAGACCAGAGGCACAAGTCAGGTGCTGGGCTCACCCGTCAGCATGTACTGATAGGCGTTGTCGGAGATGGAGAAGATGTGGGGCGGGGCCTCGCTCCTCTTCTTGCCCCGGTAGGCGGCCACCACCTCGGCGTTGTACACCGGCAGCCACTTGTAGGGGTTGACGGTGACGCAGAAGAGGCCTGAGTAGGTCTGAGGATAGAAAGTAGAAGCGGGATGAAGTGATGAAGGGAAGGGGGTGGTGATCTTCAGAATTAAAGAAAGACTCCAGAGAAGGAAGAAGAAAGAGGAAAAACCTCTGAATGTGCTCTGAGTCATGCCAATCCCCAGGGTGCTAGAATCCAGCCAAAGACGTAGGGGCTGGGACAGAGTGGCACACTGCCTGCACACAGAGAGCAGACTCCTCGAGAGGAAACACTGGGGTCACGCTCATAAATGTGTGCCATCACTCACATAGATCATCCAAGAGGCGTAGCGCTCCTTGAGGTTGTACAGCACCGCGGGCTCGTGCAGGAAGGTAAGCATGGCCATGTCCTCGATCTTGTCGAACTTGGGCGGGTTCTGCTGCATCACCTGGTCTTCCTTCACGGTCACCGTCTGCAACAGCCCCATAGACCCTCCTGTCAGCCTGGGTTTTCCATCCTCCCTTACAGGGGAAGGAGAAGGAAGAGGAACAGGACAATAGTGTTGCTCAGAGAAGAAGCCAGACTCTCACAGAAAGCATAGGTGGGATATTTGGGGATGACAAGGGCTCTTCAAAGGATTTGAATTCCTACCCAAAAGAGAGGAAATCCAGACCACCTTCAGTATGCATGCTGCCAATCCCATTCAAACAGATGAACGGGTGTCTGAGGTAACCCCAGACCAGCCTTGCTACACACCTTGCCATTCTCGGTCTCGGCAGTGACTTTGCCACCTTCTCGAGACACAATCTTGGCTTTTACGAATTCCTCTTTGTCGTCAGGCACAAAGACATCTTTCTTGAGGTCGAAAGGCCTGGTCTGGGCTTCTACCCGCTCCTTTTCTGACTTGCGCAGGTAGGGGGCGGCAGCCCCAAAGGCGGCCATCTCCGCATCTCCCATGGTTGTGCCTGGAGTTAGGGGGAGAAACTGGCTGACCTTGGGTTGCCTGTATTTCCACCCCCTCCCTGGGCTTTCCCTTTTTAGTGGAATCCCCCAAACCTAGCATTACGCTCAGGACTCCAGAGGAGTCACCAATAAGTCATTCATTCTTGGAGCTTACTCCTTAACCATGGGGTGGCCTAGTAAACTTGCCACAATAGTAGAGGCAACCGACTTCTGCTCAGGCTGGGGTTCTCCTGGGGGGCAGAAGCATGTCCTGGGATTCTTCTGGGAGCAGGAATCGGACCATATTCATGTATGGCTCTCATTTGTCCCTGGCCCCCCAACAGTCATAGATAAAATACTCCCGGTGGCCAAGATACTGTGCTTCCCCAAGGCAGGGCAGAAATTAGAGTTCCATAGCTTAGTTTCAGGGCTACTATGCCTGATTTTTCTGGATTCCCCCACACCCTATTTTTTCTTACCTTGGTTTCGCAGGTGTGTCTAGAGATAAGGAAAGGCCTTCAAGGACCTGGGGAGAGGAAAGGGGCCGTGTCAGGGCTCTGGGAACGTTGCTGGTGCTGCTTCCCTCTTCCTGACTCTGTCCCTCAGCACCCAACCTCCTCCAGACCTGAAAGCAAGTGGAAAGTTGTAGTCAGCTTCTCTGGTCCCAGCCTCTTTCTTCATTGCTGAACACTGTCCCATTCCCTTTAAGGACAGCTGTAACAATTTCCTAGTACTTAGCCAACTCTGAGCCCTAATCCTTCCCACTCTTGAGAGATTGTCCCACCCTTGCCTGTGTCCATTTAGTAAGACTTTCATTCTCTGAGCCACCTACAAAGCACCTCAGGCACATTCTCTTAATCCTCACCCCATTGGACAGATGAAGAAATCGAGGTCAAATGGCTGGCTTGCCCAGTTCTTCTCTGTCCTTCTCAGAGAAGAGGCACTGTGGGCACCCTTGGGAAGACTACCCATCACACATCCTTTTAATTAAAATGCAAATCGTGGCCCACGGACACATCTCACACAACCTTTGTATGCTGTCCTCAGTGTGCCACAACATCAGGCGTACACATTTATGTATATATACATGCCTTAAACAGGTTCCCATGGCTGCATTTTTTCAGTGTGCAAAGACCTGGGACACTCACACCCATGTGCTTGTGAGCTCCTTCTGCAGGGGGTACACACCTTTAACAGCCTGACTGCTGGATGCATGAAGCAATTCTATGTGCATGAATGTGGGCGGCGAAACCTTCTAGACCTCTCAGTACTTCCTTGTGTTCATACATGCTTCTTGTATGGTCCCTCTCTGCCATTCCTCCTCTTCCCTCCCAAATGGTCCTGCTTGTCCTCAGGCATGACGATGAACACACACTCCCATTTTTGTGTATCTTAGGCAGCAAAGAGCATACCTTCCTTTACACTCAAATCGTGTGTGTTTATACATACACGCACACACACACACACACACACACACACACACACACACACACACACGGGCACACGCCCTCACACCTCTATAGCATTCTAGTCCCATATGCTCAGACATAGATATCTTCTTTCAGGAACACACGAGCTGCCAAATGTGTGTACACATTGGCACATGTGTGCTCAATGACCAGAGCTGATAATCTACATGAAACCCTGCAAGAAGCTTACTGTTCCTAGAGGAACCACTTCTCACCCTGGAGCCCCCTTATCCCAGAGGAAGGCCTCCAGATCCCACTCCTACCTGAGGGCAGCAAGGGAAGACAGAACAGGAGAGAGCTGAGAGCCAGACGTGGTCCCAGGGGCTGTATATATGGGGCAGCAGGGCGCCCCCACCCCCACCTGCACCCAGTCCCTAGCCGGATTTAGAAAGGACTGTTGTCACTAAAAGCATTTCCCCCGACTCCCCCCCCCCAACTGCCCAAATAGTTCCCCCTCCCCTTCCAGCTGAGAAACAATTGGAAGTGGTCGTCATTGTTAAGGCATGGAGTGTGCAGGGTCTGAGTTCCAGGGGGTGGAGTGGCTCAAAGTGTAGCAAAAATATCTCCCAGGCCAGACCTCACATTCCACAGCTGGCTGGAGCAAACTGACCACGACCACCACGACCTGGGGCGGGCAGAGCCCTGGCTGTGCTGTGGGGCACTCCTGGCCCTGACAATGCTACCCTGCAGCCCCTTGCCCCCAGCACTCGCTTGGTCTGTTATCAGAGCCTCATCGTCCTGATCCCCTGGCCCCTGCCCTGTATCCAGCTGTGAGACAGAAAAGGGGATGAGTGTCCGAGAGGGTGGGGCAGAGTTGGGAACTTGGTTCTAGGGAGGGGACTGGACTGGGACAGGAGGCTTCCTACCTAAATGCTAAGCACCATGCTCAGGGAATTTAGACATGAGAACTCTGGCTTGGGCACTGACAGGCGGTGTACTGAGGTCATCAAGCCTGAGAGCCAGACAAGTCTTTAGCCATCAGTCCAAGCTTTTTTATTTTATGGAGATGGGAAGTACCTTCTCTAAAGTTACATGGCTAATCGTGAAAGCAAAATTCAAGGCAGGAAACCTCAACAGATGAGGAAGGACAGAGCCAGGCCCAGGAAGGAGGGCTGGGATGCTGATGCGGTAAGGGCTCATTGTGTGCAAAGACCGCGCCTGATGGTCCTAATTTCGAGCCCTTACCTGACTAGTTGTTCTAGCTTGGTGCTACAGGTACTAGACTCCACAGCCTAGAGCCCACACTGTCAGGACTACAGATAATGCAGCTGTTCTGAGCAAGAAGGAGACCCTCAACCAAGACCACTAGGCCCACCTCCCTTCTGCCGGGGTGATCCCTGTCCAGACCTGTATGCAATTAGGATTCTAGTGAATGGGAAGAAGACAAAACAGGAAAAACGGCCCCTTTGCCTGTGGGTGACGGGAGCAGGCACAGGAAGGGCAGGAGAAGAGGTGGGCCCGGGCCTCTGAGCGTGCTACAGTCTGACACCTTGCGTTTCCAGCACAAGCTATGCAAGCTTCACTGCTCTGTGTGTCTAGGCAACCACTGCGGGGTTTGGTTTGAAATCCCACCTTCTTTCCCAGTGCAGCTCTCGGCACAGGCGGACTCCTCTGTCTGATCGCCCATCCGTCTGCAGGAGAGAGGCAGGCCTGGGGGGATGGGGTGCAGACACATTTTTGAAAGTGATGTTGGCATAGCAGGGAAGGGGAAATCCGGGAAGGGGTCTCCTTAGGGGATGCTTGCTAAGCAAAGCACAGCTGAGGACACCAAGCAGCGGGGGGTCGGGGGAGTTGCAGGTAAGTGGGAGTTAGACCACAAGCTGCAGGGGCTGAGGCTAACACAGCCCCAGGTCTGTGCTGCAGATGTCGGTGTTGAGGTAGCACCAGGACTCTGGTACTAATTCGCAGGGCAGAGCACACCCTGCGGGGGGCCTGGCCAGCCCATCCACATGCTGAGGAATCGGCCCTACCAGTAGGGGGGACCTTTGGGACTAGGGATGAAGAGCAAAAGCCCTTTCTTTCCACTACCGTTCCAAGCCAGTGCCTCTGCCCTGACTGTGGAGTTGGGAAGCCTTTTCTGCATCTAGCGCCTCAATCTCACTTTGTTTCCCTCCTACCAGGGTTTGGGGGGCTCTGGCCTATCGATGCTTCAGTGTCCCTGTTCTGCAGCACAGAACTCGCTTCTCCAGGGCCTCTGTCTCGTCTCTCAGGTCGGAAGGTGTGACATCCTTAAAGATCCCGGCTCGGTCCCTCCCCCACATAACACTTGCTCTTGGTGCCATTAACATTCTCCTGCTTCTGCTTGCTGCTGTCTGAAGACTGCAGAGCTTTGCTTAGTCTTTCATTATATGAGTGTTCTTACTGAATGCCTACTACGTGCCTGGAGTTGTGCTAGTCAATAAAGATGTGGCTACGACCAAAAGCAGGATTCCTGCTCCAGGCAGCTTTGTCCAACTGTTTGCGGAAGTAGGAACTAAGCCCAAGTGTGCAGACACCCATCCCGAGTGGGGAGAGTGAGACCAGACCGGGGGCCCGAGGTGGGGGGGTGTGGTGGCAGTTGTGCAGGGTGCGCTGCAGAGTGACAGCAGACAAGACAAAGAGAGCGACAAGATGCTATAAATAAAAGGGGCTGGAGGGAGGGCCGCTGATCAGAGAGGTAGACCAAATAAGGCCTGTGTGGAAGGAAGGTGACCTGGCTCCCTGTCCTCCCCTCCTCCTTCATCGCGCCTGCTTTGTCTGGGCTCTGTCACCACTCTGATCAAGTGTCAGGCCCAACCAGGGGCCATTTGCTGTGAACATGCCAGAGGGAGACCAGAGGAAAAGTTGCTAAAATTATTACTTGGAATTGGGGGTGGGGGGAACTCCAGCAAACTGAAGAGAATGCAGTACGGAAAGAAGGAAATCAGAAAAGAGCCCCAAAACCAAAGAGAAAGGAGCGTAAAGGAGCAGGACGAGCTGGCAGGGGACCTGGCCCAGGGGAGGCGTGGGGCCCCCATTGTTTGTGCACAGAGGAGTGGGGCCTACTAGGCATGGAGGCCAGCTTTCCCATCTGCCTACCCCCAAAATCCTTGACCTGGGGGGGCCCTGCCCTGGCTCCGCATGAGCCTGGGATTAGGGAGCTGAGCTTTGTGCCTGTCTCAGGTTTCTCTTTGCAGACAGCTGCTCCTTCTTGTCATTCTTTTGTCTTTCTGCTGGCTCTGGCATCTTTTATACCTCTGCATGCACATCCTCCCTACCCTCACCAAGCACACACATTGGACTTCCCATTCTGAGGCCTCTGCTTTCAGGTGGACAGTGGACAGCTTGGACAGTAGCCCACTTTAGTTTGGGGTGCTTAGGGAAGGTCGTTCTCTCTCTCTCTCTCAGGGAGTGTTCGGAGGGCCACAACTCACAAGAAAAGACACTGTGGTCAATGTCCAGTGTGAACTCCAGGGTTACAGGCTTTGTGGAGCACAGGAGAGACAGCCTGGGGCACTGTGGAAATTGTCTCAGAGGTCCAGTTTGTAGACCATCTTCTTGCTCTATTTCTAGGTATATGGTCTGGGTTAGTCACATGAATTCTCAGGACCAATTTTGTCATCTATAACATAGAATAGTCACATTTATTTTCCAGGGTTATGAAGATCACTTGATGTCGCACAGGTTGAAGGTCCAGAACATACTAGATGCACATTGGGCCCTCAGAGCCTAGGAGCTCAGCCTGCAGACCAGAGGCCTGTTACCCTGCTATGAGTTCTTTGTCCTCCCATCTCCCTCTGCCTACTAACTTCCCTTGCTTAGAAGGAAGGTGTGAACCAGGATGGATCCAGACACCTGCAGTCCTGTGACCTGTTCCACCCAGGTGGTGGCCCTGAATCCAGCCAAAGAACATTGGCCTGACGGCTTTTCATGAAGCTTCCTTTGTGAGTAAAGTGTGTCCTGAGGGCCACCAGGATTGATTCAGATCAAATGGTGGTATTGGCCAGGACATCGAGTGGGAGCAGAAGCCTAATATCAACTAAATGTCATTTGTGTCTTAGCCTGAAAATCTTAAAGTCATAGGAAGGATCTGCCTGACGGAGCCGCCTCACAGAACCTGGCTGGTCCTAGGGCCTGGGAGTCAGGCTAAAGAGGGGAAGCAGGAGATGGACGGAACCAACCTCAGTTGACCTGGGATCTTGCAGCAATCCCTGTCACTCTTAGGCCACAGCCCCACCTATCTGAGAATGTGGCATGTTGAGAAACCTCTAGAAGGAGAATAGCTTGAGTGTTATGAAAAGACATGGAGACAAATTGGAAAAAAAACATCATGGAGTCACCTGGACACATTGACATCTGGACCTAGAGAGCTGCACATTGCTTTCTGTCTGTGTTGGGCTTGGGTGGGGACATTCCAGAGCCTCTTTTCTTTGCCTAAGGACCTCTTCTCAGTTCATAGGTCCCATGGCCACCAGGCCTGTGCCTGGATCAGCACAGGTTATGGAGAGCCATGAGATTTACTAGGAGTGGAAGGTAATTCCTCAGTGAGGAGTTAATAGGCTGCATTGTCAGCAGTCCCCATTCCATGGGAAGGGATGCTGCACCATATTCCTTTTGTCAGAGGCCCTCTTTTTTAAGTTGGCCTTCTTGGGGACACAGCCTTCTTCTCTGCTTCTATCTGTACCAACTACCATAAGTACATCAACATACATACCCACACATCTGCACACCATCACACATGTGCATATGTGTACATCTCTGAACACAGAGGACTGAGAGTCTACAAATAGTTTTAAGATAGAGCATTGGTGCTTGATGAACTTGCCAGTTCCCTGCCCAGTGCACCCTGTGTCTTTTTGTGTCCCTGGGTAGATCCGTATCAGTCTCCCAGATAGATGCTTTACTAACTCCTGCTATATATGCAGCAGTCTTTATGAGGCCCACAGGAAGACTGCATGGCCCCTGCTTTAGAGTCACTTCCATGGACTAAGGAAGCCAAGAAGTCATTCTGGAAACCCAGGAACTGAACAGCACACTCTGGATTTGAAGCAGCCCAAGGACGAAGCAGCTCTTGCTCAGTGGAGGTTGGAACAGTTAAAGGTTTTAAGTTGGGGACAAGGAATTGGAGCTTGCATGGAGAATCAGGCTTTGAGAAGCACTGGGGGTTGGGGTATGTCCTAAGTGGTGAAATCGCAGCCTGACTAAAGGCATGACTGGCGAACAGTGTGGAAAGGACTTAGAGGACACCTGCCTTGTCAACCTGTGCTATGGGGACCTGAAGACATGGACTTGAAAGGTACAAAATGGAGCTATACTGTAGAAGAGGGAAAGGGCCACATACATGTTGAGTACCTGTGTGTGACAAGTACATGCGCAGTGGTTGTTGCATTATCTGAATACTCACACTTGCCTGTCATTTAAATTGAGTTCTAAGAATAAGAAGTGGGTGGGCTGGAGGAATAGCTCAGAGATTAAAGCTCATGTCTAGCAAACTCAAGATCCTGAATTCTATTCCCCAGCACCACATAAAGCTGGGCATGGTGTTGCATGCCTGTAATTCCAGCAACAGGGAGGCTGAGGCAGGAGGACTGTCATGAGTTCGAGGCAAGCCTGGACTTCTTAGTAAGTTGAGGACCAGCCTGGACTACAGAGTGAGACCCTGTCTCAAAAATAAAATAAAATGAATAAAAGTGGGACTCATAGAGGCTCTGGCATCTTTTGTACCTCTGCATGCACATCCTCCCTACCCTCACCAAGCACCCACATTGTGGGTGTTTGCCCAAAGTCAAGCAGTAAATGTGGCTTCAGGATTCAAACCCAGATTGTTTTTTCCTTTGAAGTGCTTTCTACTGATCTGTCATGTTTCCCAGACCAGCAACATTCTGGAAGCAATGAAGAATGACAGCAATTTTAGATTGTGAAGGCCATTGCCTTACCTTGAAAGCAGATTTGAGGGGCCCACCTGCGTGCTGTTGGGTGCTTTGAGGGAGGAGAGAGTGGAAGCAGAAAAACACTAGTGGAGGTCAGTAGCAGTCAAAGGTGAGAGACTTGGAAAGGCAAGGATGAAACTGGGACTTATTTCTTCCAAGGAAGAAATAAAATGTCTTGTGGGTAGACTGGTACAGGACATGGGAAGGGAAGTCATGCCTGCATGATGTTGGCCGTGTTGAAAACCTGGGAACAAGTCCTTAGGCAGGCAGGACAAAGTATTTGTTTGCAAGAAGTAAAGATAACAGCTGGGCAACTGATGGAAGATGTTTGGTCCCCTCCTAGGAATTTGAAACCATGGGATGGCAGACAGGGCTGATGTCTGAGAGTTGGCTGTCTTGGATGGCAGAAGAAGCATGAGATTAGAAAGAAGAGGAAAAGCCTGAGAGGTATCTACAATGCAGAGAGAGAAGAAAAACCCAAGAGCCGAGGAGAACAAGAACCGGGAAGTTTCCTCGAAACCACAGGAGGTATTTCAAGAGGAACAGGTGGCCAGAAGTGTCAGATTCCAAAGAAAGGCGAGTGTTGGGAAGGCAGAGCCGAGAACCTGGGTGATCTTGCTGCAGCAGCTTCTGTAGAGTCATGGGGCAGAGCCAGGCTGCAGCTAGTTAAAAAAAAAAAACTCGTGGACGGGGAGTGGACACAGTGGGTGTGTGCTGTGCATTTGAGGAGTTTGGCAATGCAATGAATTAGACAACCAATGCGGCCCTGCCAAGCAGCGTGGTTTATTTTGTTTTAAAGATAGGACAGTCCTGAGCATGTGAAGAAGGGGTGATAAAAGATGTCTTTGTTTTGTTCCCTGGCCCCATTTCCACTTTTAGTTCTGTTTTCTTCCTCTATCTCTCTTTCTATAAGTCTGGAGGGTGGTTTAGAATGTTTCTAGGGAGTGGGGGTTCCACTACCTACAATGCAGGCTTGTAAATGTGAGGATCATCTGTTCTCCCCCCGCCCCATCTCTGCATGTGCTTGCAGGAACTTGGAGCAGAGATTGCTGCAGCCACAGCTCTTACCCTTTGGCCTCCTAAGGTCCGCAGTACAAGGACAAAAGTGGACTGCTGGATGGGGAGCCCTAGTGAATAATTTGGAACATCTGTGGTTCCTGGCATTCCAGTGTCTTCTGCTTGCTTGTATCTCACATTTGACTTGTACCTACAAAGATGGTGTCTCTGATTTGAAGGTACAAGGGCCCCTGTACAGCCAAGCATAACCTGGGTCTTTCCTTTCTGGTCTCAGGAGGCAGGGCTCTTGCTGGTGTCCCAAGAGCTTGGTAGAACGCTGACCCTTCTCTGCTTGCCACTGAGTGTGGAAGTCTCAGGTTAGTGCAGAACTGTGATATCACTTACTTACTACCCATGCCCCAAATTCTCCATGAAAATTAGAAACTGATTAAGTTAATGAACAGATACACACATTATGCAGGTCCTTCTGGGCATGAGAGCTGGTGGTGAGCTACCTCCCGGGCTGAGACCCCCAAAATCAGCTTTGGGAGGAAAAAGCTTTGGCAGTTGGGTGCTGCTGCCGCCATAAGCAGCATTTCATGGCAGTAGGCACTGATGTCCCTGCCTGAGGGACAGCCTGCCCCCTGGGGCCTGTGAAAAGACTAAGGACTCAGAGCTGACCAGGTTCCTTGAAGTCTGAAGGGGCCAGGGGCGGCGGGGGGGGGGGGGGTGTAATCCTCATCTGCAACAGAGAAAGAAGGGCCTTCAGCAAAGGCCTTCACATTTGCTAGAATAAAAAGTGGAGTATTTTGTGTGTAAAAGGGAGGAAGGAGTAGGAGAGCATAGTGGTTGGTTTGTGGGGTAGGGGAAAGGCCAGGAAAGAGTTCTGGGGAGCCCGAGAGAGACGGGCAAGATGGTCTGCAGAGCAGTGTGGCAGGGCTGGCAGAGCTAACTCTAGGAGACCAAAGGCAAGACTGCAGAAAGGGTGGCAGTGTTGCGTGCCTGTGTGTCACAGTGGGAGGTGACCTTGCCCAAGGGCAGAGCCTCATGACTGGGAGAAGCCAGGGGGCACAGGTTCCAGCCTCGCCTCCCCGTGCTGGGCCTCTTGTCTCTGAGATTACAGCCTTGGCTGTCAGGAGCAGCTCCATGTGGGTGGAGTGAAACAAAGCAAAGGCCCTTTTGTGGTGCTGATTCCTAAGAATAGCTGTGGCTGGGCCCCAGGAGGGATCTTCTACAAGCTGCACGTCCTGGGACTTGTTCTCAGAGATGTCTCTACGCCTAGTGTCCAAGGCACAGATTGCTAGTTATGGGGGAGCAGAGGCCATCAGCCCAGCCTATTCCCTGCCCTCCCAAACCCAGCCTCTGGTACCATGCTTGCCTAGCTCAGCTGTGGGAGACGGACAGCAGGGATGGAAACAGAGAAAGAATGGACACCCATTTGGGAGACTAAGGCCATGAGACTGGGAAACAGATGTGGAGCCTTCAGCTGAAGAGAACGAGGCTCCTAGGAGGAAAGGAAGTGGACGGAAGCTGTAGAAGAAGCCGGAGACAGAAACAAAGGATACCCCAAAAGGAAGGGCTTGTGGGAAGTGGTGGACGGAAGCAGATCACGGCAGAGAAGTAGGGAAACAGGTGCAGAAGATCAGAATGTTAAAAAGAAAGGAGGAGGAATGGGCGAGTGAGAATGAGGGAAAGAGTGAGGGTTGACAAAAGAGTAAATGAAGGGGAGAAGAGAGAAGCGGTGAAAGACACCAATACTCCTATATCCTGTCTCCACTTGGGCAGAGGGGGTGGTGCAGCTCTCGGGAGAGCTTGGAAAGAGGCTCTTGAACGCCATTCCTGTGAGATAACAATGCAGTTCAAATCCCTCTCTAATCTCCCCTCCTATTATTAGCCCCATGGCCTCTCAGCAGAGAGGCCACAGGTCCCTGGGCCCTGTCCTTTCCCCCATGCCCTTCGCTAGAATTTGACAAACGTGCCTGCGTGGTCATCTGCTAAGCATGGTCCTTCTGGGTTCTGGGCAGTGTCACTGGAGAAGAGCATGGAGAGGTGGTGGGAAGGGGACGGAAGGTCACTGGACACCCCCTGTGGACACGGCAGCACCTAGATCCTGAGAAGGGAGAAGAGGCAAATTTTGAGCCTGGGCTCAGTTTTCAGACCAGTGAAATGATCTCACAGCTAACAGGGTCACCACATCCAGAGTGAGGGCAGCTAACCAGCGCAAGATAACTGAAAACTGAGCGCCGAAATAGGGGTGTGGAGGAGACAGCAGGGAGGGTTTCCAGGGCAGGTCCGCTTGAACGTGGGTCCTGAAAGGGCTGCATTTTGGGATCTGTGTTCCGTGGTTGCTGGCCAGTGCTGTGGTATTCTAGAGGGAAGGAGGTAGACCCAGAGCAGTGGACTCTGTGGCCACTCTTCTGGTCTACCTCTAGGCAGCAAGGTCGTCATAAGCTTAAAGAAGGAGTAGCAGATCCTTGAGTTTTCAAAGGGAGACTGGAGCTTGCTGCCATCCATTGGGAAGTGCTATATCCTTTTTTTGTGCAATTTTGTTCCTGTGTTTTCCCCTTGGCCTCCCTCTTGCCTCCAGTCTCCCTAAATACTGTTCATTGTTTTTATTTCTATTTTTTAAAATTTTTTTGTAATACTAAGGATCAATTCCATGGTCTTCACACGGAGCTACATCCCAGACCTTTTTTATTTTTAAGACAAGGTATTGCTCGGACAGGCTCAACTGGGGATCCTCCTGCTTCAGCCTTCCAGAGTGCCGGGATTACAGCTCTGTGCTATTGGGCCTGACCGTTTTGATTTTTTATATGGCCAAAAATTATTGTGTATATTTTTATCCTGAGCTCGTTTAACTCTGACAAATCTCCATAAAATAAATGAGAGATGAATAACGTACCAAAGAGGGTGAGCAGCTGCTGTTCCTATGAGGGTTCCAACTGCTCCTGCAGCATAGGACATAGACGAGATTCCCTGGATCTAATTCAGGGGAGGGTGGAGGAGGGTGGATGTGGCCTGCCTGCTTTTCCTCTTTGTCTTTCTGTTTCTCCGTTTTTCTCTCAAATCTGTTCCTCAAATCTCCTTTCCTCCTTCCTTCTTTCCTTCTTTCTTTTTCTCATAAAAGTAATGCTCACTACTTTAAAATTTTAAATAACTAATCTTCTACAAGGCAAAATAAAAGCCCCTTCTACTATGCAACATCATCTCAAAGGCAGCCATTGATAACCTCTTATGTATAAGTGTAAAATCCATATTATTAGGGTTTTTTTTTTTGAGACAGGATCTTACTCTATAGCCCAGGCTGGTCCCGAACTCACTATGGAGCCCAGGCTGGCCTTGAACTCATGGCAATCCTCTTGCCTCAGTCTCCTGAGTGCTGGGATTACAAATGTGTGCCACCATGCCTGGCTTATGTGGTGCTGGGGAATCGAACTTGGGTACTTAGCAAATGATTTTTTTTTCTTGAGACAGGGTCTCACTATGTTTCCCAGACTGGCCTTGAATTCCTGGGGTCAAGCAATCCTACCTCAGCCTCCTGAGAGGCTTATATGCATGTGTCATTTCATGTGACATTTTTTTTTCTTTTTAAACTGAGATACTGAAAAAAGGTAAAGTCTGAAGCCTTTGAAAGCTCCTCATATCATGATCAATCCTCAAGTGACTTACGTTTGGCTGGTCACCAGTGGATTGAGAGACTCAGTAGTAATCAGCTCTCAGAAAAGAATTAAAGTAAATGTAAAAATGAGTCCAAGAGACCAAGGGAGAATAAGCAAAAGGATGCCAACAATGCCCCTTTTGTGTACCAGCTCTCTCTTGTAGTGGGAGATCTTCCCTTTCAGGAGAAGGATCACTGGAACAGAGACACTAGCTGGGGGGCAGATGTTACACTGGACCATAGAGGACTCACCCGTCATAGGAGACCATCCTAATTTGGCAGAGAGGTTGTTACTTGTTTCTTCCTGAGAAACTCTTTTTCTTTCCACAGCATTAACATTGATATAATGACATCTGATAATTTCATTTGCAATGCCAGCTCTGAAATGATATCACATTATTCACGCTCAGAAATTTGTCTGGTCATTTTTCTCTTTTGAACTCTGTAACATATCTCAAAAGTCACATTTGTACCTTCCCTTTGTTGTGGAAGTTCTAAGTGGCCTTTAGCCAAAAGTCAGTCAAAAGTTCCAACCAAAATCCTAATATAGACTCTGACACTGAAGTAGCTTCAAGCGGACAGCTGATATAACACTGTCAGCTGAACTCCTGTGCAAAAACACAAGACCAGAAGACTCAGAAATGCCCTGCTCTCTGTTCTCCTGCTGTGCATGTCTCCCTGCTGCACACCTGTGCTAGGCCTACATTAGGTCCTCTGGGCTCGGTATCTTCCCAGAGACCAACCCTCCAACCCAGCCTTTGGATCAAAGGAAAAAGGCAGAATGGAAAAAGGAAAGAAAAGCATAAGGCAAGCTGGGTGTGGTGGCGCATGCCTGCAACCCCAGTGCTCTGGAGGCTGAGGCAGGAGGACTGCCATGAGTTCAAGGCCAGCCTGGGCTACATAGTGAGTTCAGCAGCAGCCTGGACTACAGAGTGAGATCCTGTCTCAAAAATAAATAAATAAATAGAAAAGAAAAAAAAAGCACAAGACAATTATTATGGATACTGGTGAAGCTCAGTCAACATGACGAGGGCTTGAAATAGAGACACTTGGTCATGCAAACAGGAAGGGTGGAGGAAGTCCAGAAAGAAAGATGGGACAGAGGAGTACAGGGATTGTGGAGAACTACCACCAAGGATAATGCTGAGCCTTAGAAAGGCCTCACCTCTCTGGGTGGTGCCAAGGGTTGTGGGGAGGAGACCATGAGGTGGTCTGACCTCCAGCCTCTGTGCCCTCTACACTCCCATGCTCATCACAGGCACAGGCACAGGGTCAGCCCCGCCCGAGTCTCTGGCTCTTGGACAAGGGATCTGAGAGGTTTGGCTCACACCTGGAGTCTTGGCATCAAGTCACTCTTGCTACTGTACCATCGTTCGAGATGTTCAGCTGCATCTTCTTCCAAAAACTTGGGCCTCGCTCTGTGCCATTGTCTGCTAACTGAGTCCCAGTCCTGTTCTCTCTGCCAGAGGCCTTGTTTTGGTAATTCTTTTATTTGGTTCCTGTCTATTCCTCAGGGACCCAAATTTTCTCTTAAGCTTGAGCCTTAAAATTAACCTGGAGGACTTGTTTCCTGTTAGTAGAGAGAGGCAACAAATTTTAATCCCTAAGAGGGTTTGCTATTTTTTATATATGCATGTATGTATTTATTTATTTATTTATTTATTTATTGTGGTGCTTGAATTGAAACCAGGGAGTGCTGAGCCACATTTCAGCCCTTTTAAAACCAATTTTACTCTGAGACAGGGTCTCGCTAAGGGGTCCATGCTAACTTTGAACTCAAAATCCTCCTGCCTTACTCTCAGCTGGGATTAGGGATATGCACTACTATGCCCAGCAAGACTGTAGGGGTTAGAGCCAAACAGACCCAGATTCAAGTATCCTGGTTCTAATGGATCAGCTATGTGACATGAGTGAGTCACTTCAACCCTGAAAAAAAGTGAATTACTGTGTACCAAGAAAATATTTGATTAGTGACAGTTCTACGGTTGCTTATGTGGTTTACCCTGTTGGTTGGAAGATCCTATAGGTCATATAAGTTCATTTGGCAGTTTCTGAATTTTCTGAATCGCTGAGCTTATGCTTTTTTTCCCCAAGACATAGGAAAGGGCGTAACGCAACCCGAATTTGAACCAAGTTCTGCCGTGGGCCTGTGGGACTAGGGCGAAATCGTGAGGATGGGAACTGTTGCTGTGTCAAATGTGCTCCCTTGCTATGAACGAACGAGGGCGACCCCTGCCGGACTTCCGCGGCGCCCCGTACTCAAGATGAGGGCGGGCGAAGAGTCCTCGCAATCGCTTTTAAATCCTAGTTCTGGGATTCTCTGGCCCAAATCTCTTATTTACTGACGAGAAAAGCTCAAGACGGGGCGGCCTTTCCATACTTAGAAAACAATTGTCACAGATCCATCTGTAGGCCACTTGGAAGTGGAGCGGGAATGGCCGTGGCTCCGCAGCTCCGCTGCTTCGGAGCAAAGCTGAGGCTCGACCCCTAGCGGCCATTTGCAGTACTTCGAGAAAGATGAGATGAAGAAGTGCTGGTACTGCGACACCCGGGAGCCAATCGGCTCTCAGTTCGCTCCGTTAACTTCTTTTTTCTATTGGGCTCTTCCAGCTTTCAATCAATCATTCGCGCAGACTCCTCCTGAGTCTGATGAGTTTAGCAAATTCCTGTACTCCATTGGCCAGACAAGGTTCTTCTTCTCTTTCGTCCGGAAGTGAGAGAGCCTTTATTTCTATTGGCTTAAATTTGCAGGCGGCGCTTGTCTATCAAAAGCAGGAAGTCAACGTTAGCGCTCCGGAAGTACGGCACCGGAAGAGGTGGGATCTGCGAAGATGGCAGCGCCGGTGAGTTCCTCGTGATTTCTTCCCTTAGCAGCTATTGTGAATATTTCCTTCTCCTGAACTGGCTCGAGACCAACTATTGGCACGAGGGAAGGATGGCAGTGAAAGTTACTTCAGTGGTGTGGCCTCCCTGGCACACCGAGGCAAGAGCAACAGAGAAACTTAGGGCTGGAATTACTGCTCCGTTCCAGTAACCCGAGCGACTGGCTTTCAGGCCACCTGCCTTTCATCAGAGTTAAAAGGCCCAACGCCCGTGGTGTTTGAAGGAGATGGAGGAGGTTCTTACCCAGGTGTTCCACCCTCTCACTGTTTTAAGGAATGACTTTTCGTTTCTTCCGTAGGGGACGCCGGAGTCAGACGTACCTAGTGCCTTGGCACTTTTGAAAAACCTTCAGGAGCAGGCAAGTAGTGTTATACCTTTAGTCATGGGTTGGCTTTGTGTGCCCAGCCACAAACTTTGGTGAATTTGGGGCAGATACTTGAATGCTACCAAGTACTTTAAGAGTGAAATGATTTAATAAGACCTCAGGGGCTGAAGGAATAGCTCAGTGGTTAAAAGTGTTTGCCTAGCAAACTCAAGGCCCTGAATTCAATTCCCCAGCACCACATAAGCCAGCACTCTGGAGGCTGCGGCAGGATTATTGCCTTGTGTTCGAGGCTAGCCTGGGCTACATAGTGAGTTGAGGACCAGCCTTGGCTGCAGAGTGAGACCCTGCCTAAAAATAAATTTCAAAAAAACTTTCTTGGGTCAGAATTCGAAGTAATTGATTGACACATCCAAAGAAATACAGAAAACTAGAAAGAAATAGGCGTAGCTCATTCCTTTTATTCTTATATAGCGAAGGAAACTGATGCTTTGAAAATAAGGATTTGCACTTTGGGTGCCTAACTAATGTACATTTATATGGTTGTGTATTTTGTAAATTCATTCAGTACCACTAAATTACCAGCATTCCAGTCCTTATCCTCTCTCTCTATGGTGTGTTGTAAACATACTCTCTCTTGAGCTTTCAGAAGAAATCTAGGTTTTTCCATCTTTGAACTATCACAAATCATCTGTACTTTCTCAGAACTGAGAAGATAGTACTGTTCATTAGAGAGTGTTTCAGATACTTTTAGGTGGTATTATTTCGCTTTTGCCGTTCCCAATTCACAGACATGACTTGATGTAGTCTAGTCAGACTTTTATTTCTGGGCTGATTTCAGGTGATGGCTGTAACTGCACAAGTGCAAGCACTGACCAAAAAAATTCAAGCAGGAGCCTATCCTACAGAAAAGGTAAGATGTACTTGAAAAGGGTGTATCTCGTCTTTATATTCTTGAGAGTTCTTGATTATAGATTTTTCTGTGTGTAGTTATATTTTCTAAATGTTAGAGCTTCAAAGATTAGTAAGGTCTAGTTTCTGTGCTGGATTCTGGTGGGCAGGACATATGAAAAGAATGGGTAGGAGAAGCTGCAATCACGTTACAGGGTCATGAGGAGTGCCATGCCAGCCAGTGAGATTGACTGCCAGAGGAGCAGAAGGAGTGAAGGAAGGCTTGCCCTAGGAGATGACAGGGTTTTGAAGGGTAAATAGGAGTTGGAGAGGTGAGAAGGAGCTGCATGTGCAAAGTCATAAAGGCCTAAAAGCATGGTAACATTCCCGGTAAGAGGTGAGTTTTGTTGATGAATGCACATTTTGAGTGTATGAGAAGGGGTAGGAAATAATGATGAGAAAGAAGCCACTCTGAAGAGCCTAGGTCACTAAGGAGTTACGCTTGTGTTCCATCTAATCTAAAACAGTTATTCCTTATTGATTATTTTTAGTCTCTTACAAATTTATGAATTAAAAATTGTCCTTGGTGTGTATACACCGGAAGGAACAGCGTATGTAGGATTTGGTAGTGTCCGCCATCGTAGGCATGCACTCAGGGTTTCAGAATATGAGATAGGTTTCAAATAGGGGAATGCCCTATTAAAAACAATGCTAAGCCAAGCGCAGGGCGCATGCCTTTAATCCCACCTACTCTGTAGGCTTAGGCAGGAGGATTGCAAATTCAAGGCTAGTGGCTAGTGTAGGCAACTTAGACTCTGTCTCAAAAAAGAAAAGAAAAAGGGCTTGGAGTGTAGCTCTGTGACAGAGAGCTCCTTAGTTTGATCCCCAGTGTTGAGGTGGGGGAGTCTACATGTGACAAACTGTCAAAAAACTGTTGGGCAGAAAATGTATTTCAATTTCATAGATGTTAAAATAGTTAAAATATGAAAATGTTAGTTAGGTGTGGCAGTCCATGCTATCATCCCAGCTCTTAGGAGGCTGAGGCAAGAGGACGTCTGGGAGTTTGAAGCCATCCTGGGCTCAACCTAATGAGTTCAAGGCAAGCCTGGACTACATAATGAGACTTTGTCTTCCCCCTCCCCCCAGAAGGGGAAAAAATGAAATGGTATGTCTTAAAATTGAAATATGATAGATTTTTTCAACTTAGGGTTTTCTTGGGGACTGTTATTGTCGGTCAGTATGGAAGGATAAGTTTGGACATTTTTTGAGACAGGGTCTCGTCCTGTAATACAGGCTGCTCCTGCACTACTGTGTAACCCATGCTGGCCTCAAACTCTGGCATCCTCCTGCCTCAACCTCCCAGGTGCTGAGATTACAGGCGTGTACCACTGTGCCCAGTTTTGGACTTTTGATACCTGCTCAAACTGGCAAACTTTGATAGAATTGTGTATAACACATTGAGCTTTTGACCTAAGAAAATATTTAAGCAAAATATTTGATAGGTAAAAGAAATACCAAAATTATTGCAGTAGGTCATTAAGCAATCATAAGGGTATTTTTAAGCCCAAGAGTTGTAGTAGGTTTGTACTTTTAGAAAGATCACTATTTTTAATTTCATTCTGCTCTTGACGTCTCTTTTTCTCCCTCTATTTACATATCTTCCAAGATCCTTTGTTTGCTTGTTTTCTCGGGTTCCCTCTCTCTTTTCTAGCAGTTCTTGTCCAGCCCCTGCTCCTCTACCCCCTGCTTCTGTCCCGCCTTCATTTGCTCACTTTGGAATAAAATCAGCCCCTTCATATGATTGAGGCTGCAGTGTCCACCCTTAGCTTCACTCTACATGATGTTTTCCACTTGACCTTCTGGGGTTCCTGCGCCTCCTGTCCTTGGGGCCTCCCATCCTTCAGTCACCAAGACTTCCCTTGCCAAGCCCTAGCAGGGTGCCTGCAGTGTCCCCCCACCTCCTGAGGTCATCTGCTGGTTCCCCTTGCAGTGCTCATTTCTGCCATTAGGCGGAGTAGAGGAGAATATCTTACATGGAGACGTAATGGGGCAGGCACTATCAACCCCATGTGTGTCTTGGCTTTTCTTTCTTATCATTCACTTTTGTTCATAATGTATGTTTACGTTTTTCTGATTTTTTAGTTTTAGTTTTTATGTGTTTCTAACCAAATTTGAATTTAACGATACCCAGAAAAGTTAGAGGAGCCTACTTGTCATAGTTTTACTAGTCTTTGTGGGTACCATGCCATCATTCTTCTCAAGTCACCATATTATTACTTCATTCATAGACTAGGTGTTTGTTAACCTATCGTTTAAGACCAGAGACTTTTACAAGGCACTTTACAAGATACATAGTGCTTTTATTTTATTTGAACCTTATAATTATTTCTTGGAATGGAAAGGAAATATACATATTTTACAGATGTAACTGAGGTCATCAGATTAAGTGACTTGCCTAATATAGTATTTAACTAACAAATGCCGAAGTCAGAATTTAAACTTAACTTGTCAGTCTTTAAATTCTCTGTTTGTCCTCCATTACCGTACTAGGGCAAATATTAAGAGCTAAGCATTTGGCTGGGATATCCAGGGCTTAAAGGTGTCAAGAATCAGACTGAGGAATGGCTTAGCAGTTAAAGCACTTGCTTAGCAAGTGCTTAGGCAAGCGCTGAGCGACTGAATTCAGTTCCCCAGCACCACATAAGCTGGACTGGTGGTGCACGCCTGTAATCCCAGCACTCAGGAGGTGGAGACAAGAGGATTGCTGTGAGTCCAAGGCCAGCCTGGGATCCATAAGTTAGTTCAGGATCAGCCTGAGCTATAGAGCAAGACCCTGTCCCAAAGGGGGGGGGGGGGGGAGAACCAGACTGAGTTTGTATCTTACTTCTACTAATACTGTGTGATCTTGGCCTAGAATTTAACTTGTCTGAAACAGGTTTTCCCAGGGCCATTTATTTTATTAATGGAATATGTTTGTGGGGGTGGTGGCAGAATTAAACCTTTGTGCATTCTAGGCAAGTACTCTACCACTTAGTTAGAACTCTAGCCCTGTAGTACAATTGTATCTTTGGAAAGTTTGGAGGTCTGTGGGCATAGCTCAGTGATTAGAGCACTTGCCTAGGAAGCGTGAGGCCCCAGGTTCAATCCCCCAACAGTACATAATAGCTGAGTATGATGCTGTAGCACAGCTATAATCCCAGCAATTGGGAGACCGAGCCAGGAGGATTGCCATGAGTTCTAGGCCAGCCTGGATCAGCCTGGACTGTAGAGCAGTACCTTGTCTCAGGAGAGGGGTGGGGGGAGGCCTGGAAGATATGTAAAAGCACAAAAAAGAAAATGGAAAATTAGTATAATCATCACTTTGAGATAACCCATAGGGTACATTCTTTGAGGTATAGGAGTAGTATATATTTGTTGGAGAAAACAGCTTTTCATAGTCCAAGCTCGCTTTTCCTCATCCTTCTCTCACTCTTTTCCTGTTTCACTCCCCAGGAGTACTAGTTATTTGTTTTGTTTTGGACTTCTTTCTGTGCAGATAGAAGTGTGTGCATCGTTCCCTTTCCAAATGGAGCTGTGTTACAAATACTTTCTATGACTTTTGTTGACATAGATTTGTGAGTAATTTCATGCTTGTATATGAAAATCATTGCTTTTACTTGTACCATATAATTATATCATATTGCGATAAAATCTGGTTATTTTGGTTAAGGTTTTTGTTTTGTTTTGTTTTGGAGATGGGGTCTCACTGTGTAGTCCAAACCGGTTCTGAGCTCACTGTGTAGCCCAGACTGGCCTCAAACTCACCTCCATTATCCTGCCTCAGCCTCTTGAGTGTTGGGATTATAGGTGTGCACTACGATGGCCAGCTAATTTGATTAAATTAATTTTAAAATTGGCAACATATTGATACTTTTTATTTTTACTTTTTATATTTGTCAGTACTAGGGATTGAGCCTAGAGCATTTACACTGAGCTGTAACCCCAGAACTTTCTTTTTGAGGCAAATTACCTAGTCTGGGCTTGAATTTAGGATTCTCCTACCTCAGCCTCCCAGGTGTTGAAATTAACAGGTGTGCACCACCATGCCTAACAAGGAAATTTTTTTTGATTACTATAACTTGAGAGGGAACATCAGTGAGTTAAGGCCAATGATGCTGCTGAAAACCTATGAAAATAGAACAACCTTTCATAACAATTATCTGGCTCCAAATGTCAGTAGCTCTGCGGTTAAAATATTTTGTTAGTCTTTTTTTAGGGGGAAACTTTACTGATTTTTCTGCTCCTGTTATCTTCCAGTAGTTTTTTGAAAGCTTCTCTCTTTGAGCAAATTTTCTCTTTTGGTCATTTTAGGTATAACTACTTCTTGAAACTATAGTAATCTCCCCTTATCCACAGGGGATATGTTTCCAGACTCTGGTTGGTACATGAAATCAAAGATGGTACCAAATATTTTATATATATTGTTTTTTTTCTATATGCCTTGTAGTATTGCCATATAGTACCAGAATTAATCTGAACTCCCATATTTTATACTCTGATGCCCCTCTTCGTTTTTAAAAATCACTACTCTTGCTTGCTGGTGCCATTATTAAGCAGAATGGGGTCACCTGAACCAAAGGTCTGTGGTACCTTAACAAATTGATCTGGGTAGCATGTTTGTTGTGGATATGCCAGGCAAAGGGGAGATTCAAGTCCTAGGTGGAGCAGAGTGAGACGGACATAAGATTTCATCACACTGCATGGAGCAATGGGCAGGTTTCAGGTTTTTGTTTTTTGTTTTGCTCTGTAGTCTACACTGGTCTTGAACTCTATGTAGCTCAGTCTGGCTGGGATTATAGGCATGTACCACCATACTTAGCTTATGCACAATGGATAGTTTAAAGCATAAATTATTTTTAAAGTTTGTTATGTGATATTTTTGGACTGCGGTTGTCTGTGGGTAACTAAAACTTCAGAAGACAAGACAATATTTAAGAAGGAGCAACTGTACTTCGTATACCTTATATTTATTAACTGACTAGGAAAAACTTGAACTTGGAAAAACACCATGCACTTTTCTAAGTACTTCTGATTCTTTGGCTGAAATTGAATCTGCATCTCTTGCTGTTTGTTCGCCTCAGGGTCTCAGCTTCTTGGAAGTGAAAGACCAGCTGCTGCTCATGTACCTTATGGATCTGAGCCATCTCATCCTACACAAAGCCTCAGGAGGATCTCTTCAGGGACATGCTGCAGTATTAAGACTGGTAGAGATTCGCACGGTATGAAGTTGTGGCATCTTGGAACTCCAGGCTTCCAAACTTTTTTTTTTTTAACCCTACAGTGCTAGGGATAGAACCCAGGGCCTACTCACTGTACTACATCCCCAGCCCGTGTTTTACGTTTGATTTTGAGACAGGTTGTCTCTTGCTAAATTGCCCAGATTGGGCTTGAATTTGGGATCCTTCTGCCTCAGCCTTCCAGAGTGCTAGCATTACAGACCTGAGTCATCAGGCCCAGCTGAGGTTTCTAAATCTTGAGCTCCAAAACTGCCACACAGTAGTTTTCAGTTTAGGAAGTGTTCTTGTATAAGTAAGGAAACTAAATGAAAAAAAAAAAAGATTTTTATTTTTGCTCTACATTGTGTGCATTTTAGGTGTCTTTTCTGGCGGTAACACAGGGCTCTGGTACTGTGCTTGATGGGAAAGGAATGTAATCCTGTTTAACTGCCCCATTACAGGTTTTGGAAAAGCTTCGTCCCTTGGACCAAAAATTGAAGTATCAAATTGACAAACTGGTCAAGACTGCAGTGACAGGAAGCCTCAGTAAGTAGAAGGACCATCATAAAGTTGTGGGGATTATCATCCAGTTCCAAATCTTGTAAAAGCTCCTGGGTTTTGTATTTTAGGTGAGAATGACCCACTTCGTTTTAAACCTCATCCCAGCAATATGATGAGCAAGGTAAGGCTTATTTGATCCAGATTGGTATCTAAATCCTTCTGGTGGTCCTTCATCTCCTGGGATTCTCTCATGACTTATTTTCTAGCTTGTACCTTGGGATGTGTAGCATGAGATACCTTTTTGTTTATATTCCCATCTCCCAGTGATACTTTAGCTTGGGGTTTTATTCTTACATGTCTTAATGCTTTCTGAGTTTGCAGACATTATTTCTTTGTAGTTGAGCTGTGAGGATGAAGAGGAAGGTGAAGCAGAGGATGGCCAGTCTGAGACTTCAGGAAAGAAATCTGCAAAGGGAGGAACTAAGAAATACGTTCCCCCGCGTTTGGTTCCAGTGCATTATGGTAGGAATTCTGGCTGGTATGGTACGAATGTGCCTCCGTGGCACTAGTTGTGTTTGTATTGTTTTGGGATAACCCTTACCAATTTTTATCACACAGATGAAACAGAAGCTGAGCGGGAGAAAAAGCGTCTGGAACGAGCTAAGAGACGGGCGTTGAGCAGCTCTGTCATTCGTGAGCTGAAGGAGCAGTACTCAGATGCGCCAGAGGAAATCCGGGATGCTCGCCATCCTCATGTCACTCGCCAGAGTCAGGAGGACCAACACAGGTCTGAGCTTTTATAAGTAGGAATAATAGAACCACTCATGTATATATGTATGGATGGATGGACTGGTGCTGGGGTTATATCCATCACCCATTTTTATTTATTATTTTGGTGGCACTGGGAATCAAAGCCTTCATACTGAGCAACATACCTAGTTCTTTATTATTTTGTGTGTCTCACTAAGTCACTGAATTTCCCGGGTTGAGCTGAAACTTGTCATTCTCCTGCTTTAGCCTCAGAGTACGAGGATTACAGGTATGTGCCACCACACTCAGGTTTTTATTATTATTATTCTCATTTGTTTCGGTGCAGTCAAATATTATATGGAAAGAATACATGCAGTTCTGTGTTGTAGAGCCTTTTTTTGTGTGTGTGTGGTACTGGAGATTGGATCCAGGCATTCCTGTATGGTAGACAGGTAGCTACCACTGAGCTTCATTTCTAGACTTTTTTATTTTTTATTTTATTTATTTATTTATTTATTTTGAGATAGGGCCTCACTCTGTAGCCCAGGCTGGCCTTGTACTCAGGACAATCTGCCTGCCTCATCTTCCCAAATGCTGGGATTACAGGTGCTTGTACCATGCCCAGGTTTATGTGGTGCTGGGGAATCAACTTTGGGGCCTTGTGCTTACTACGCAAGCACTTTAACTGCTTTGCCATTCCTCCAGCCCGCTTCTAGGCTTTTTAAATTTTTATTTTGAAACAGCATCTCACTAGGTTGCCTAGGCTGGTTGTAAACTTGTGATCTCCTGCCTCAGCCTTCTTGGTAGCTGGGATTACAGGCGTGTCTCAGCATCAGGATTAGTAGAGCTTTAATAGTCTGTGTTTTACCATCAGAGCTCTTAGTTTTTTGCAGAAGGCAATACAGACAGTTGGTTTTTTGTTTGTTTGTTTGTTTGTTTTGAAACAGGGTCTCACTCTATAGCCCAGGCTGGTCCCAAACTCAGTATGTAGCCCGGGCTGGCCTTGGACTCATGACAATCCTGCTGTCTCAGCCTCCTGAGTGCTGGGATTACAGGAGTGCACCACCACACCTGGCTTATGTGATGCTGGGGAACCGAACTCGGGTACTTAGCACTTGACTTGGTGCTTGCTTCTAAGCATTTTAACCGCTGATCCAGGCTTCCAGCCCCAGGTTTTTCTTAATGTTGAGAATACATGTACATTCAGGGAAGATAAATAGAGAAGCACTTGTAGCTTGAGTGTAGGCTTGTCAGCTTTGACCTCGTTGGGTACAGTCAGTAGAGGTGACAGATTTGCATGACAGGGCCGCCCAAAGAGCTGAAGCTGTGTTTTCTGTGTGATGCCCTCGCCCCCATGGTCTGAGCCTGCAAGGTGTTCATCTTCCTCTGACAGGATTAACTACGAAGAGAGCATGATGGTGCGCTTAGGTGTCAGTAAGCGAGAGAAGGGACGGCGAAAACGAGCGGCTGTTATGAGCTCACAGCTTCATTCCCTCACACACTTCAGTGACATCAGCGCGTTGACAGGAGGAGCCGCGCATGTGGAGGAGGTGAGGTCAAGAGGCTGTGGTAGAAGGCACCTGTCACGCTTGCACCCAGATTGGTGTGCGACTGACTGCCATGAGGATCTTGGGAAGGGCTGTGGGCACTCGGAAACTCACTGCTGTTCCTTCACTTCATCTGTCTCCAGGATCAGAATCCGATTAAGAAGCGGAGGAAGATGCCTAAGAAAGGTCGGAAGAAGAAAGGTCAGTGAGCTGCTAGAACCTAAGTGATCAAGTACAAGATAAGGAGCTCAAATTGTGATGCTTCCTTATCAAGATTGGCCTCCTGGGGCTGGCGGCATAGTAGAGGCATAGTAGAGCAGTTAAAGTGCTTAGCTAACAATTCCAAGGCCCTGGGTTTATTCCCCAGCACCACATAAAGCCAGGTGTGATTACAGGCGTGAGCCTGTAATCCCAACACTCTGGGAAGCTGAGGCAGGAGGGTTGCTGTGAGTTTGAGGCCAGCCCTGGTGGCATAACGAGCTCAAGACCAGACAGGGCTACAAAGCGAGACCCAGCCTCCAAAAAAAGAAAAAAGAAAAAAGAAAAAATTACCATCCCATAGTATCTCTTCCATGCTGGGCATTAATCTCTTTAGGTGGGCTTTTATTTATTTATTTTTCTTTCCCAAGCTGGAAATCAGCATTATTCCCAACAGAGATCTCTAGATTCCATCTCTAAGGTCCTACAGCTGCCGTTTAGGCTTCTCTAAATAGACATGTCACCTGAAAGAGTTGTTATCCATTTCAGCTTCATTCCTTCTACTCTTGTCCTGGGAAGACAGAGGCCAGTTGCTTAGAAACCCACCCGTGTTCTCACCTTGTCTTTCAGTGTCCCTTTTACCGCTGTTCCTTTGGCTTTCCAACTCTCCTTTGCTTCATTCTTGGTTTCCCTTCCTTTCAGGTTTTCGGAGGCGACGATGATTATGTACATATTTGTATTTTTTGTCATCCTGGGATACTTCTAATTTACTGTGTGAGGTTTTTTTTCCTCTTGGAAGTCACTGTTTTCTTTGGATGTATGGAAAGATCTTTACTAATAAAACTGATTTTACTTACGAGTTAAAGCCCCTTTTTACACATGTATTATATGGCTGGAATCTTTGTGTGTATGAATGAATGGATGGTTGAAAGGGAAAGGGTTTCTTGGAAGTTTGGCTTTGTAAAGTTTTGATAATATATTTTCCCCGGAATCTGGAAGTGGTTAGTTTTATGAAAAATATTGACAGATTAGAATAATCAGCTCTTCCCTGTCTCTTGCCTGTATGATTTGTTAAAATATAATACAGATTTTTGAAGTACATGTTCTGGGATTATAAACAGTCTGGCCACCAGGTGGCATTAATGGTTCAGGAAGCCTATGGTACTTGACTGATAAAGTGATAGAAAAATTCTACATGAACAAGATTTATTGTCTCCACTTCTCTGAATGCTTTCTTTCTAACATAATGTGAACGTATTGCTGTTGTTTGGCCAGTTACTGGGAGAGTTTGTAGAATGAAGAGATGACTAGAGTGAAGAGTTAGAATAGCCATGTTTCCAACCTCCCACTGTCCTTCACGAGGACTCCAGCAGCCTGACTCCGCCCCGTTCGCCGCCGTACCACCAGGGAATGCCAGCAAGTAGGCAGACAGAAACTCCTACTTTGACAGTCAGACGAGTCCCGTGGAAATATCAGTAAGCGTGGGTCAGAGACTAATGGAAGTTACGTAGTTGGATGTTGTGCTTGTCTTGTGTATAACCTGTGTTGGTGAGAGATCCTCCAAACCTAGGGTAACAGGTGAAAGGAACTAAAAAGAAAAATTGAGTTTATAGCGTTATTTTATTAGAATATTTATTTAAATATGGGAGATGGAGCCCAGGGCCATTATACTGACCTGTATCACCAGCGCCTTTTTTTTTTTTTTTTTTTTTTTTTTTTTTTTTTTTTTTTTTTGAGAAGTCTTCATTAAGCTGCTAAGTTTTCCCTGCTGGACTTGGAACTAATGATCCTCCTACCTCAGCCTCCTACTGCTGGAATCTTAAAAATGTGTTTAGGTCTCATGAACATCTGATTTTAATGTTTGACTTTCCTGGGCAGTGTCATGTTCAAGAATCTGTTTTGTTGATTCTGAATTCCGTCAGTCTAGATTTTTTGTTTCGTTTTGTTTTGAGACAGGGTCTCACTCTGTATTCCAGGCTGGTTCTGAACTCACTGTGGAGCCCAGGCTGGCCTTGGATCCATGGCAGTCCTCCTGCCTTAGCCGTCCGAGTGTTGGGATTACAGGCATTTGCAGGCATACGCCACTACGCCCGGCTTATGTGGTACTGGGGAATCTAACTCTGATACTTAGTGCTTGACTTAGTGCTTGGTAGGCAAACGCTTTAACCTCTGAGCCATTCTTCCAGACCCAATTAGTTTGGATTTATACTGGTCTGCCTAGCTGAAGCATGGGTCGTTTTGCCCTTTAATTTTCCTTAGCTGAATAAGATTAACTTCACATCAAAAGCCTAGAGCTTTTGTACGTAACACCAGGATGTGCCTGCTTCTGCGGCCTCTGGCTTTTAGTCCCTGGCAGATTCAAAGGAATCACATGAACATCCCGGGGCCCTTCTTTTTTCTCAAGTGAGTCTAAGCTATAAAAGCAGATTTAGAGATTCTTTTTCTTTCCTAGAAAACGAGAAAAGTGGTTCAGCTCAAAAATGCTTTGGCTAGAGCTGTCAATTCATTTGTTAGCACCATTGCATTTGTTTCTAATTTATTAAGATGTTTGGATTAGTAGGGGGTTTTTTGAGACACAGTCTCCCTCTGTAGCTTAGGCTAGTCCTGAACTCACTGTGGAACCCAGGCTGGCCTTGAACTCTAGGCAGTCCTCCTGCCTCAGCCTTCCAGTGCTGGGATCACAGGTGTGCACCACCACGCCCAGCTTTAGTAGATTTTTTTGAAAGGTCTTAAATTGTGTACATATTGAACGCTTAGTACTTATGAAATATACATCTTCATTCTACTTGTGAGAAAACTCAGACCTTCCGGTTAATTTGTCCAAAGGCAAGTGGCTAGTCAATTGGAGAACCAGTTCTGAGGACACAGAGAATGAGAATGAGGAACTTTTAAGTGTTCTCCAACTTAAAAAAATCTTTTTTTTTTTAAGCTTGTTTAACCTGTAGCTCGCCACTTCCTCCTGCCCCATTTCTCTTAGAGGCCTTGTTGTTCAAGAAACCCCAAGTTTTAGACACTATGCTGACTTTTTGGTAGTATAGGAGTGAACAGAACAAACAAAATTCCTGCTTTTGTGAGACTTTTATTAACTTGAATTCTTAATTCCAGTACACCTGGTTTTCCCTGGCCTTTTGGGAGTTGTTTGAAAACTTTCAACAGTTGTTAGAATTATTTCTGAGAATATTTATGTTAGTCATCAAAAAATATTAAGATTATATTTAGGATTTAGAATATGTAAATCAGTCACAATGGGAGTTACTTTGGTTGAATTGCAGATGAGGGGGTCCTGAAGGTGTGTGGGTGTAGGTGTGTCTATCTGTGTCTGTGTGTGTGACTGAGGTTTGAGCCCAGGGCCAGAGCCTTTGCATTAAGCTATATCCCCAACCATTTTTGTTTTTTTGAGGCATGGTTTTGCTGAGTCACTATGTTGCCCAGGGTGGGCTTGAATTTGTGAACCTCCTGGCTTCCCAATGTGCTAGGATTCCAGGTATGTACCCAGGCCTGGCAACCTTTCATGCTCTTGTAATCCCTTTTCCCTAAGATTCCTGAGAGGTTTCAAGGAACATTTAGAACTCCATTGTCCTTAGTTTGAGACCACTTTTAAGGTGGTAGAGCTGGAGAACTAAGAATTTAGGGCTTTTTATGACTCTTCTGTTCACTTTTCTTCTTTCTATTATTCGTACCCATAGTTTAGTTCTCTCATCCCCAGACTGCATAATGTCAAATGGTGACAGATCATGCCCTGTATTCACTAAGAAGTATCTGTCAGTAGTACACATAAGAGCCTGCAGTGTTAACAATTCACAGTAAGAATCCTGGCTTTATTCCTAGTAAGTAATTTGGTATCGCCGCCATAGTTGTTTAATTTCAGGGAATAGGGAAGAGACTTTGAGAAGACCTGTTTTTGCCTCAGAAGCTTTGTTGTGTTAGGATTTTATGGAGGCTTGGGGAAGTGTCTTTCTGGATTTTACAACTGTCTTCATGGATACCTTATTAGAAAAATATTTTTTGTTTATGAAGATTGAAATTCGGCTGGTTGCAGTTCAATTGGTTTCAGCACCATGGAGAGTTCAAGTTCTCATGCCTTGCCTTGGGTTAGTGGAAGGTACATTGCTAAACCAACTCAGTGCTGTGTGGAATAGACCTGCTTTTTTCAGAGCCCAGTTTATCTCTCCAGACTCCAATTCCGATTGGCACAGACAGAGTGCAAGTTGCCACTGTCTTGGATGTCCTTCATCCTCCCTGGGATTTGTTAGCCCTGTAAACCCCAGATTCATACCAAAAATTTAGCTGATATGATGAAGGCAGGAGTGAAATCCTGCCTTATGCTCTATTAGTTACATCATTTATATTGCAATGCATACGATTTTTACCAGCACTTGAGAAATATTCTGTTCCCTACTCTTTGCTTACAGACTCTTGAGAAGACTTAGTTTCATTTTCACTTGAGTCACTTGTTCTGCCTCTTCACGGAGAAAGGCACCACTGCTCTGGCTCTTTGCCCAGCCTTGCTTTTGTATTTCTTTGATCTCATTGTTCATAAGGTCTCAGAGAAGCCCCAAGAGCCATGCCTTTGCATGTTTAAGCTATTGATGCTTTTGAAATAACAGAGTGTTGCTGTGTAAGAAGTGTATTAAAGGTCTATCTTGAACAAATTTGGGTCAATAGGTGGCAGTAGTCACAGAGTCCTGAGGCCCTGACACCCCTTAAGCACAGGCACATTTGATAGCCATTATATATTTAAGGGTGTGTGAAAGGAGGTCACATTGAACTAGAAATGGGAAGAGAAAGTGGTTCCTTTTGATAGAATCCAGGAAATGCTGAAATGATGGGATTTCCTCTCTGGGGTGTTGTGTGAGGGGAGGTTGCTAACAGCCATTGAGGGGCTCTGAATGAATGGGGCCTTAGAAATGGGGAAACAGCTCTGAGATGTATCAGGGCTTCTTTAAGCTAGGGTATGGCTGTGTTAAGTGAGAACCAGTGCTAAAAGGATGGAGCAGGGTGGGGGAGGAGAGAGAGTGATGGGGGAGGGAGGGGCCAAGTTGTGTGAAGGGACCGTGGAAAGGGTGGGCTGTGAAGGGAACGACTGCGGTTAGAGGGGGAGGGGTGGGCTGCTGCAATGCTGAGCCTGTCTAGTGGGGGAGGGGAGAGGGAGATACTGGTCATGCTGCAGCTGCATAGGTTCCCCTCCCCCATCCTCAAGGAGCCAGAGCAGCACTGGCAAATCTGTCTTCATATATTTATTATTATTAAAAATGTGATGGATCATTCCGCCGTGGAAACACAACAAATACTGATCCCATCTCCCTCTCCCCTCCCTCTGCAGAGCTTTTGCACTCCTCTTTTTCCACTCTGTCCTCCTCCCTTGGCCAGTCAGCCTCTTGGCGGAAGCCTTCTCTTTCCTTCTAGAACTTGGTGGCTCCCTGGGGCTTTCTAATGGGAGCTGGGAGTTTCAAGGCAGTGCTGAGAGGAATCAGCAGTGTGGGGGCATCCATTGCCCCAGGGAGGCAGCCATATTCTCTGATGTCCAGTGGGGAAAGGAAATTACTTGGGAATAAAGATAAAATCCTTTCTCCAGCTAATGAAAGGAGAAGCAGCGCTCACATTCTTTTCAGTGCCTGGCATCTCTCCCCTTCCAAGCCCTTCTCTTTCATACTGCTTGAGTTCTGCGGGGGAAACCCCCTTGGAATGGAAAAAGCCGAGACCTCTCTCTCCTCCCTCCCTTACCTTGTTAAGCCCCTCTCTTCCCAGGAGAGCCATATACAATTTATTCTTGTAGCCTTCTAGCCTGTACTGTGTTACTGAGAGGTCTGTAGGACCGAAGCCATGGCTTCTACCCCGCCCCACCCGCACCCCAGACTCCCTTTGCCCAGGGTGGGGGCCTCTTTGTTGCCGTCTGTAACCCTTCCCCAGGCCCATAGGTGGTGCTGCCGTTGCTCCTCCCCAGCATCATTCCTTCCCACCCACCCCTTCTCCCCAGCCCTCTCCGCCCTGATTGTTATTCCAACAACGTCTCCTCTACTGTTCCCTTCCTCAAAATTAATTTTGTGGCGCTCTTTTTTCCGCAGTGCCATCTTCGTCCCCTCCCCCTGCCGGAGCTCTCTTGCTTTCTCTCTTTTTCTTTCTCTCTATTTCTGTCTGTCTGCAGGATCTCCATCTCCCTCCCCTATCTGAAATCTGCACTCTATCTTACCTCTTTTCTTTTTCTTTATCTGTTCTACCCTTGGCATCTTACAAATGACTCTCCGATTGTAGGGGGGCTAGACACAGTGGTTTAGAAAATAACCGGATATGGAAATCTAAGGGATCAGCACTGAAGCCTAGGTTAGGAGAATCACAGGACTGTGGAAAGGGAGTGCGTAGAGATGGGAAAGGAAAGGTATTTTTCACTGTTCGTATTTACTCAGTTCTGAGATTTGTTTAGTGAGAGTTTTACCGGCAAGGGAGGGATTCTGTGTTTTGTGTGTCTACAGAATTTGACTTCACTTGCTAGGAATATGAGAGTAATGAGAATTTAGATATTAAGAGCTTCATCTGGAAACTTTAGGTTAAACTTGCTAAAGATAGCTGTGCTTTTGTTACCCTTTACCTTTTGAAGTTTGAGTGAACACTGTGCTCTAGCACTTGTTCTGTGGTCCCTCAAGAGATGTCCTGGCATTGATCTTTTCAAGTCCCCAGAAGGTCCTGCTGTGACACTTGCTTGATGGGCGCCCTGGCTGTGTGGCCATTGCTGAGTTCATCTGGCTGCAGGACCTTGGCTTGTAGTCTGCTTCCTTTTTCCTTCATGTCTCTCCTTTATCTCACCTGGATTTAGGTGGTTTCTCCACTCAACCCACAGCTCCTTTTATTATTTAGCTTTTCCAGAATGTAGTTCAAACTCATCAGCCCATTCTCAGGCTCTTTCCTCACCTGCATGTTGACATCTGGAGATATCCTGTGTGATCTGTGTCCCAGACCTCTCAGCTAATTCAGCAGCATTGTTGATTGTAAAGTTATCTGTTTCTAAGATGGCTAATTTTTCCTTGATTGATGTATTCCTTATGCGTTAATAACATCTTAGTACCTCCCTGGTTAGTGGCTGAGTCTTTTTGTTTAGGTATTCTAGGAATGATTCACAACATGGTCAATATGGCCACCTTTTTGCTGGTGGAAGGGGATCTTCCTTAGCTTTTGTGGTAGTCGCAGAATGACTGGCTTCCGTTTTTTTCCAACACGTGTAAGTCAAGACTAGCTCCTGGACTGAGGAGCGAGGCAGAGTATGCCAGAATCCTGGAAAGAGCTGCCTTAGAACATGAGGACTAGAACATGACACGCTTTGCTTTATTATCAGAGCCTTGGATATGCCTATACAGACCAGCCTCTCCGGCCTTCCCGAGGCGTATGTATTGATGGAGGTGGATGGACCAGTCACCTCTTTGTTTCCTCAAATGATTTATCTGCTGCCCTTCTTAGCCATCTCTCTTGTCCTGTCCGTGGACAATACTCTAGACAGGACTCTAGTTAAGGTCATGGCCTCATATACAATTGTGATTTCTGTTGAAGTCCTCTTAAAAGCAAGGCTCAGCAAATACTGCAATGAATGATAAAGACTTCAGCTTTAGAAGGCTTTGGAATAGGGGCTGGAGGAATGGCACAACCGTTAAAGCATTTGCCTTACAAGCACAAGGCCCTGAGTTCAATTTCCTAGCCCCATGTAAAGCTGGGTGTGGTGGCACATGCCTGTAATCCCAATACTTGGGAGGCTGAGGCAGACAGATTGTCCTGAGTCCAGGACCAGCCTGGGCTACACCAGCCAGTGAGTTCAGGACCAGCCTCGGCTACAGACTGAGACCCTGTCTCAAAAAAGAGAGAATCTTTTGAAACAGTAAATTTCAATTATTTTTTCTCAATAGTTACTTAAGGTTCTGTATCTAAAATTATTAGATAATTGGTTTCTTCTACTCATGGGCCACAGAGGGGGAGTTGATTTGTCCAAGACTATACAAATAAGTTCATAAATAACATAAAAGACTCTGTCCTCTGGCATAGAGGCCTGATTTTTCCTTTACTACCTGTTGGAAAATTGTGCCCATTTCATCCCGCCATCCCTGACAGCCTCGAAATCAGTGCTGTAGTCAGGGTTTGTGTCGGAGCCAGCCTGGTCAGCATGCTGAGGGAGTCTGCAGTGAGAGCTGGGGTTTCTGGTCCAGATGGGGCGAGGGACCTGGCTCACGGGGGAGGGATAAGGATCACCTGCAGCTGTGGAGAGGCCTCAGAAGTGCCCGGGTGAAGGATGAATTCCCCTTGTAGATTTAATAGGACCTCACTGTGGTACCTGGGACTGGACTAAGCTTGGGGGGAGCTGGAACTCCAGACTCGTCTCCCCTGCTGCTCAGCTGCAGCAGATTCCTCTGTTGAAGGGCCACTGAAATGACATGGGCTGTCGGGACTGCCTCTTCCTTCCCGGGGTGAACCCGAACTCACAGAATTTCCCTCTGGTATTTAGCCACCATTGTGGCCATGTTGATAAATGTTCTTATACTTTTTATTGTTAATTAAAACCTAGAAAAGAAAACAGGCTTAGAACACATTTGTGTGTTTTCCCTCTGACTGAGCCTGTGTCGTTTACTGTGGGAACCGCTTTGTCTCACAGGCCAGTCTTGGGCTTAGCCCCACGGGTGGGCTCTGGAGAGTAGAAAGCCCCCGAGTTTCTATTTCCTCTTTCCCAATTTTGATTCACTCACTGCTGGCTCTTACAGGAAACCCTAGGTGGTGGAGAGATCAAATCAGAATTCCTATCCAGGAAAACCCTGTCTCTTAGCTACAGTGACCCTTCGCTGCCACTGTGTTCAGCTCTATGGCAGTTAACACCAGAAAACCTTCATCTGCCTTATTCCCTCCTTCTTAGCTTCCTTCTGGGGAGTCTGAGGTAATCTTCACGGATAGCAGGCCTTCCTCTTGCCCTTATTACTTTTCCCCTCCCAAGGCTTTAAGCTCCAGAGTCTCCTAGCTGTAGCTTCTGGGGTGGGGGTGGGGGTGGGGGTACTCTCTCTAAGCCTTCTTGCTTTTTCTTACCCCTCACATCTTTACTCTAAAGGATGTGTTTTCTCTCAGAAATGCGAGTGATATGCTGAGAGAGCCATCTGGTTGCTGCTAAAAATGCCATTCCTCACCCATCTCCCCGTTGGAGCTCCTGGAATCAGATTCTGCAGGCTCCTCCCATCCTAGCCTCCTTTTCTGTTCATTTGGAAGCTTTTCTCTATCTCCTTTGATACATTCCTGTTTGAGCAGAAATATCCAGTATGTTGAGAGATCCTGTGGGGTGAGTTCCCCGTGCGTGGCAGCATGGTTGAGCCTGGAATAATCCACTCCCGCCTTCTTCCCGCAGTGGTGCCTCCAGCCCCACTTCTCTCTTGGCCTAGGCTGGTGGGATGGGTGTGTGGAATCCTCTCCACAGACATCCCAACTCTCTTTATCCATCTTGGCAAACAAAGCATGGCTCTACCCCAACCTCCTCTTCCTCCTGCTTTCTTTCTTCTGTCTTTCCCCACTTTTTACTTCCTTTTCCTGTATTCCCTTCATTCCTCTGAAGTTTTGTTTTGTTCTTCTGCTCACCGATGCCCGTCTGCGCCCACTCCTCCCCCACCCATGTCATTTCCAACAGCTCTCTTCCGGAAAGGGCATGGTACCGGCCAATGGCAGCAGAAGCGCTCCCTGCTTGCTGGGATCATCTGTCTCTTTTCTCCAGAGGATCAGTGGCTCTGTTTTTGTCTTGTCCTCGGTGGTCCTTGGAAGCCAGAGAACCCGATGCTGCTGTCTTTTATGACGAATGAGCTCTGCTCTTGGTTTCTTCCAGTGTTTGAAGAGAAGAGTTGCTTGGTTTGGATGTTCCCTTCTTGGGCTCTTCCTAAGAGGGTCTGCCCGAGTCTCTCCCCTTCGTTCTCACTTTCTCCCTCTGTCTCTCTGAACACAAAGCCGCGGCAGGACTGAATGAGTCTGTCTAGAGACTCTGCCAGCCTATGCCCCTCACTTTTGCCCCTCCCCTCTCGCTGTGCGTTCAGGGGAGGGGGTTGGAGGACGGTGGCATGGTGCCAGCCAACCCAGAACCATCTGCAGTGCCTTCTGCACTATAGTGGGCTCCATTTCTCCCGCCCTCCTCCTCTCCCACTCTTCTTTTCCCATTTTTAATTAGCTGCTGAATTAATTAAATCCCACATGCTAATTAACATTCCTACAGGGAAGAATGCCAGGTTAGAAAAATGAGGGGTGCTAAAGCGGGACTTGTGTTTGTTTAAGCAAGGAGATTTAGGGATAGAAAGATGGGGGATGGAGAATAAAGGGTAGATAAAGAAGAATCTGAAAATGAAAAGAAACCTGAGAGTGATATGAGCAAACAAATGAATTCATGGAACCTGTTAAGAAGGAAAATAATTAGAATTATTAACACTGGAGAAATGAAAGTCTCTTGAAACCCGTAAAGGTTAGGAGGTAGAGCTGTGAGTCTTAAACATTAGCGTGCATGAATAACCTGGGAGATAATGATGTAGAGGATACCAGTTGGCTGCCTGGGCTGTCTTTTGAAGAAATTCAATTTTGATAAGAGTGCTTTAGTTTAGAAATGGAGAACGCAGTGGGTTGCTTAACTAAGGAGCTCGTTAGAAGGCAAATTCTTTTTTGTTCTTGTTTGCTTGCTTGTTTTGAGATAAAGTCTCACTGTGTAGTCCAGGTGATTCTTGAGCTTACGGTGTGGCCCAGGCTGGCTTCATACTCTCCATCATCCTACCTCAGCCTCCTGAGATTATAGGCACAAGGAGTAAATTCTTACCTGCTCAGAGTAGAGTTTGCTCAGAGTCAGGGGAGGGGAGTTCTTCATTTTGTTTAGTTTTGTTTTTAATGGTAGACAAATTCTAAGCCTACAGTGTGGACTGTGTCCTGGAGAACCAAGAAAACCCAAAATAGGAAAATTGCAGATTTGATCTCAGTTCTTTTTCTTCATTGTAACCCGGTAAACTTTTGAGTTTGTTCTTTGTGGTCCTATCAGTTTTTAAAGGATGGGCCTTCTTTTTAACTGACATCATTGTTTCCCTGGAAGTTTAGAATACTGGCAGCTAGTAAGCCTTCTGTCCTTGACTGTGGGGTGCAAAGGCAGGGTGGCTGGAGCGTCACATTTGGCCAGAGGAAGGGAGGATGGGAGTGTGGATTGACTGGGGAGTGGCTGGCACAGAAGACTCTATTCAGGTCACTACTGTGGCCCAACCTGAAAAAAATAGGGACGATTTACTTATCCTGGATTTTCTCCTATAAACTATATTGAGTTCAGTGTCTGACAGGTTAGAGCCTCCTGATGTCAGCTACCCCAACCTTCCTTGTCTACTCTGAAGTATGCCAGGGGCAAAACTATCTTATATATTAACCACCAGTTCACTTAATAAGGTGGCATTTTCTTTTACTAACCCTGCTGTAGTAATTCACCTCAAAACATTTATATATTTAGCTGGATGTGGTGGTCTACTCTGGGAGGCTGAAGCAGGAAGGTTGTAAATTTGCAATTTCAGTCCAGCCTGGGCAACTTAGCAGTTCTAGAGACCTGTCTTCATGGTCGGTGGTGACGGTGGCAGTGGCGGACTCTTCATCTTCACCTTCATCTTCTTCCTCTTTAAATTTTTTTTTTTTTTAAATACTGGGGATTGATCCCAAGGCCTTACACTGAGCTACATCTCCAGCGCCTTTTAAATTTTATTTGTTTATCTATTGGACAAGGTCTCGCTCTGTAGCCCATGCTGGTCCTGAGCTCACTGTGGAGTCCAGGCTGGCCCCTAATGCACAGTAATCTTCCTCAGCATCTCAAGTGCTGAGATGATAGGTGTGTGCCACCATGATGAGTTTATATGGTGCTGGGAAGTTGAACCAGGGACTTTATGCTTACTGGGCAGATGCTTTAACCCACTAAGTTATGCCCCTGGCCCTCCCTTTTTTTTTTTTTATCAATAATTTGCTCTGTTTTCTTGATGAACAGTATCATTTCATACGGCTGTACCACATGTACTTATCCACCTGTCACATGAAGAGCCTTTGGTTTTCCAGTTTCTGGCACTAGTGAATAAGCTGCTACAAATACCTGTCTCCAAGTCATTGTGCCTATGTGTAGCTCCCCTTTTTAAAGTTTTTATGTTGAGACACTATCTCACTCAGTTACTTAGTTGCCCCAGCTGGACTCCGATTGCAATTTTGCCGCATCTGTTTCTAAGCGCTGGAATTACAGGGCTGCATCACTGGGGCTAACTTGGAGACCCTGTCTTAAAAATTTTAAAAATGGCTGGAGATGTAGCTCATTGTGAAAGCCCTGAGTCCTATTCCCAGTAATGAAAAAAATTTCATAGAGTATTATTAATTTATTAAGAACTTACTATCTGTCATACCATTAGGCATTAGGATTAGATACAAGGATAAAGAATGAGATAAAACTACTCGATCTAAAGGGTTTATTAATATATTCCAGATCAGTGGCAAAAGATATACATACAGAGTGAGCACATATGAATGTGAACTCCTATAGTACTTGTATTTATATTTCTTCTTTCTTACATATTCATAGAGTTGGATGGCTCCTTGAGGTCAGAAATCTGTGACCTTGGAGGCTGGGGATGTCACCCAGTGGTAGAGTGCTTGCTTAGCATGTATGAGGACCTGGCTTCAACCCCTAGTACTGAAAGAAAAGAAAACAAAAAGAACTTAATGTCCTTATAATGGGGCACACATAGCACTGGCCTAGTGCTTACATATTCCTCCATTGAGCAGATGGATTGATTACTACAGAATCGTATATGAGGGTGGAATCATCACTGAGAGTCTGTGACATACCTCCTTATGGGAAATGTTATTCTCTGAAGGGATCTCTTGTTCTCCCCGCTCCGTGCTAGGGGTCAAACCCAGGCCCCTATGCAAGCTAACCAAGCTGCCTTGTCATTCCACCTTTTTTGGGGGTGCTCTTGGATTCTTTTCAATGCACAAAATATGACAAGATTTAATGAGTGTTGAGTGAGATAGGTTTTTAAGTTCCTACGTGGGTTTTGAAGCCAGTTTCTAAAAGGAGAGGCCATAGGAGTGGCATGAAGAGTAGAGAGAAAAGGTCAAAGGTCACCAGCTGTCTATATTATATTTCCTTTCCCTTTTTTTTTTTTTTTTTGAGACAACAAGGTCTTGCTGTGTTGCCCAGGCTGGTTTCCTGGGCTCAAGCAGTCCTCTGCCTCTGCCTTCTTGGGATTAGCTGGGATTATAGTTGTATACCCCCATGCCCAGCTTTTTTTTTTTTTTTTTTTTTCCTTTTCTTTCCTGTGCTACTGGGGATTGAACCCAGAGCTTTGGCACTGAGCTACATCCCCAGAACTTTTTAACATTTTTTAAATTTTTAGGCAAGTTTTTACTAAATTGTCCAGGCTGGGCATGAATTTGTAATCCTTCTGCCTCAGACTTAGAAAGTGTTAAGATTCACAGGCATGTGCTACCATTTCTGGCTTCCTTTTACTTTCTAACTGACATTTCTTACTATTTTTTCCTCTTCAAAATTTGGATTAGGCCATTATACACATTTATTTATTGTTTTACTATTTATTGTTTTATTTTACTATTGTTTTATGTTACTATTTATTGTTTTATTGTTTATTGTGTTATTTTTTGTATTGTTTGCCATATTTTCCTATGCTTTAAAAATTAGATTAAAAATATGTTAACATGTAATATCCCATCATGGGTATATGATAATTGGTAAAATCTTCTTTTGTGTGTGTGGTACTGGGGATTGAGCATAGAACTCTCACACTGAGCAACTTCCCAGCCCATTTTTGATTTTTAATCCCAAGACAGGGTCTTGGCAAGCTGCCTAAACTTGAAATTTTCCTGTTACCCATCCTCACTAAGCCATTTCCCTTTCCTCTTTTCTTTTTTCTTTTCTTTCTTTTTGAGATAGGGACTTGCTCTGTAGTCCAGACAGGTTCTAAACTTTCTATGTAGCCCAGGCTGGCCTTGAACTCACAGCAGTCTCTCCTGAGCTGGGATTATAGGTATATACCACAATGCCTAGTTTATGCTGTTCTAGAGAATGGAACTCAAGGCCTTGTCTTTGCTAGGTGAGCACTTTAACTGCTGAGTTATACCTCAGCCCCTGAACCATTTATTTGCCAGACATTTAGAATCTATCTTTTGTTGTTGTTTGGTTGGATTTTATTTTTTCTTCTGTAATGGACATACACATCTTTGTACATAAATCTTTGTAACTTTCTAAAGTAGAATTTCTGCAACTAGGCAAATAGATCCCCATTCTGGTTTTTAGACTGATCTGGGGAAGCTAATTATTAATTTTTAAAGGATTTACTCTTTTGAATAGGTATAGAAGGGAATACAGTGAAATTTCCTTTGGCTGGACCTGGTGGTTCAGGCATGTCATCCCAGCATGCTGGGGGGCTGAGGCAGGAGAACTGCAAGTTCAAGCCCATATAATATAATATAATATAATATAATATAGTGCTTTACTTCTGAGTTACTCCTCCACACACACTCTCCCATTTATTTATTTATTTATTTTGAGACAGGGTCTCACTCTGTAGTCAAGGTTGATCCTAAATAGACTATGTAGCTAGCCTAGAACTCTGGCAGTTCTCTTGCCTCAGCCTCCCAAATGCTGGGATTATAAGCATGTGCCACCATGCCATACTTGTATGGTGCTGGGGAATGAACTCAGGGCCTTGAGCTTGCTAGGCAGGTGTTTTAACTGCTGAGCTATTTCTCCAGTTCCTTTTTTTTATTTATTTGAGACAGTCTTGCTATGTCGCCTGTGCTGGTGATCCCCCCCCTCCCCCGCCTCCATCTCCCAGAATACCAGACTTTAGACCTGTGCCACTGGGCACAGCCAGTTAAGTAAATTTCATATAATATAGGTGAGGGAAGACCACTTGAATCTTCAGTCCCCAAATTCTTATAATCATAGTTATCAGATTGGTGTATACCTAGTCTAAGCTCTTTGTGTGCATTTAGGTGTGGATAGGAATATATGGTTTTGTGGAGGGGGGTAGTTGTTCGGCTTGCTTTTTTTTTTTTTTTTTTTTGAAACAGGGTCTCCCTCTATACACTGGGCTGTTCCTAAACTCACTATGCAACCCAGGCTGGCCTCGAACACACAGCATTCCTCCTGCCTCCGCCTCCTGAGTGCTGGGATTTTAAGCATGCATCACCATACCCAGTTTATGTGATGCCAGTGCCTTGTACTTCTAGGCACGCACTCTAGCCCTGTGCTATTCCTCCAGCCCCGCGGTGGTGATTTTTACTTATTATTATTTTGACATAAATGGGAGCATACTCTTTTCTTTTGTCAGCACTGGGGATTAAATCAAGGGTGCCAAGGTACATCCCCAGATCTTTTTATTTAAGACAGGATCTCACGAAATTGCGCGGGCTGGCCTCAAAATTGTGGTCCTCCTACCTCAGCTTCCCACGTAGCTGGAATTACGGTGTTCACCATCATGCCTGGCTTGCTTTTTTCTCCTAAAAGTAGATCTCAGAAATCTTTGTATTTTTCTACCTAAAACTCTTCCTTAGTTTTTAAAACTGGTGCAAACTGTTTACAGTTCATATAACCATTTCCCTGATAATGAGAATTATCATAAAGGATGCTATTACTGTAAAGAATGTTGAATTATTGCTGTAATAAATGTCCAGAAATAGAGTTGCCAAGTTGAGTCCAGGACCTCATGTATGCAGGGCAAACACTGTCACCACTAAGCTTTACCCTCAGCCCTGGGTGAAATTTTTTTTTTTTTTTTTTGTACTGCAGATTAAACCCAGGACCTTTGCACATCTCCAGCCCATTTTTTGGTTGTTGTGGTTTTGATTTTGAGATAGGGTGTCGCCAAGTTGTTAGTTGCCCAGGCTGGGCTCCAGTTTGTGGTCCTCCTGCCTCAGCCTCTCAAAGTGCTGGAATTGCAGGCCACTGGGCCAGGAGGTTTAAATGGGTAGAAGTTTTTAAATGTTAATGAAGATGGAAGTTTTCCAAAAAGGTTAAACAAAATCATACTTTCATTTGTGATGTATGAGAGTACCATTTCTCTTGTCAATACAGGACCAACTGTAGCTTTTCACCAGAATTAGCTTTATTTTGATTGCTTCTACTAGACGGTCTAGAAAAATTGACAGATCTCTTTGATTAATCTCTAAGGTAACCTTTGCCTGTTATTTCTGAGCTCTTAAGATTCATAGGATTTTCTTTTCTTTTTTAAGTCTTAAGTGTCTACACTTTGGGATGCTGAGGCAGGAGAATCACTAATTGGAGCCTGGGCAAGTTAGTGACTTAGCGAGATCCTGCCTCAAAAATCAAAACCACAAAATGGACTGGGGATGTTACCTACTGCAAAAGCCTTGAGTTCCACCTCCAGCACCACACACACACCACACACACACACAGATAAAAAACCTACATGTCTAAATCTTGTCCCTTTTCTGGACCTCCTCCTGTCGTATCTCTCTTCAGTAGTCACCAATATTCCTGGAATAGTTTGGGTAAAATTCTTCTTAGGACCAGAATGACTTTTCTCATTTACCCATTGGCAAATGAGAGGCAAATTGAAGAGTTACATGACTCATTGTAACAAATTTTCTGTTTTGACATTTTCTTTGTTGCTAACTATTATCTGCCCTGTTTGTGATCTCTCTAGAATGTGTGAGTCAGGCTGCCTTGGAGCGGCATCCATTGATGGGTGGGATTGGTACATGAATGTATGCTCATTGCTTTGGCAGAAGGCCTCTTGATACAGGGCAGGACTGGCTAGCCCACAGCCGAAGCAGGCCTTCCTCACTGATAAGGAGGCAGGCAGTTTCATCCCCTGCCGACTTGTAAATCACACGTCCAGGAGTAAGTAAATAATACTAAAAATAAATGAGCAGAAATAAACATTGTTCAGTTCAGTTGCCTTAGTTTTCCATGGAAAACGTGAAAGAGGTAGGTGAATTTGGGAAGCTGCCTATTCCTTTGGGGCTTTCCTTGATTATTTTTTATCTGCGTAACGGAAGAATAAATGTGGAAGCAGGCTCTTCCAGCCCCAGACATCTAGGATGGTGGAAGTGTTTTGCTTCTGTGGCCATAATGCAGGTGGGATGATTTTGCTTCTAGATCTTGATGCTGTCAACAGATTAATGAAGAAAAACTGGCACTAAGAGATCAAATAATTTCAGAGCATTTGGAGCCGAAAGGAAGTTGGAGGGTCATTTGCAATGACACATAGATTTAATGGGTTTGGGGATCCGACCTTGGAACTTTGTCACTGCCTGGCTGAGTAGCTTTGGGCAGATCACCTCTTCTCTCTGAACTTCAGTTTCTTCATTTGCAAAATGAGTTTTTATGAGTTTTATAGGCAAACGCATTTCTCAATGTGTCCGGCATGGGGACTATAGTGTCTGAGGTTGCCACGGTGAGTGCGTACGTTTGGGTAAGGAAAATGGCTGAGGGAAGCAGAGAAGCCAGCCCGGTATCAGAGCTTGTGAAGCGTTGACCAGGTCTGGGACCCAGATGTTTTGATTTTAGCCCAGGTTCCTTCCTACTATCCACAGAGCAGAATGTATTTAATTCATTCTCTATCTTGAAAAGAAAAAACACAAAACTGAGCCAGTGTTATTACAACCCCAAGGCACATGTCTTTCTTGTCTCTCTTTATGTGTAGGGAGATAATTAGGACAGGAAGCCTGCAGAGCTGCAGGATGGGAGGAAGTAAGTATGCAGCAAGGGGACTTAACTGGCCACCTTATCAGAACTTGCTGCCAGGGGCTGGAGAAATAGCTCACCACTTAAAGTGCCTGCCTAGAAAGCTCAAGACCCTGTGTTCGGTTACCCAGCACCGCATAAGCCAGGCGTGGTGATACACTCCTGTAATCCCAGCACTCAGGAGGCTGAGACAAGAGGATTGCCATTAGTTCAAGGTCAGCATGGGCTCCATTGTGAGTTCAGGACCAGCCTGGACCCTGTCTCTAGAAACAGAAACAAAAAACCCCATATAACTTGTTGCCAGACTGACAATAAATCAGGAATCCTGGATCCAGCTTTGGCTGTGAGGAGCGAGAAAAATGCTCTGAACTTCTCCGCCGTCTGTCCCTATTTCCTTCTGCACTCACCGGCTCAGGTGCTGAGCCTTGCAGGTGGGTAAGGCTCATTTGAAGCACCATTGTCTTCATTAACTCCGTTTTCTGCTAACCAGGAGCTGCTGAGCAGAAAGCAACAGGTTGGTCTTTGGGTACTTTCCTTACAATCTGCAGAGGGAAGAAGCGAAACTGCAAGGCCTAAGGCTGAGCGTTGGGCCTCGCTAAGAGGGAGTAAGTATCTGAGAACCCCTGGCCCCCTTCTTGCTGAGCCCTGTGCAGAGCTTGTCATGGCGGGGTAGGTTGGCAAATTTACTTACTGCTTTCAGAGACTGTCCCGTGCTAGGCAGCACAACTCTCCGATCCCCCTTTGCCGTAAGGCCTGTGCACGAGACCTTTACTTCCCGGTCTTGGCCGAATTTTAGCTCTTCCTGCTCCCCGTTCCAAAGGGCCTTATTTTCTGTTCAGAGATAATGTATAAATGACATCAGCTCGTAACTACTAATGACTTTGGTTTTGCTCATAATATTCTTCCCAGTTGACTTAATGCCTTAAACTAGATGAGAGAAGCACATTCGTCTTCAGAAGACCCTAAAGGAAGGACTAGGCATGGAGAGTTGGGGCAGCATGGTATTTGCAACAGGGAAGCCTTACAGGCACATGCTAGCTTCTGTGGGTACTGGGCGCTGGGGTAAGGCATGAGCCTTCTCACAGAAGAGTTGTAAGGGAGTTGGACATGTTCAGATAGTCATTATGATGCAGGGTGAGGTCGGGGGTGGAGCATTTGTGTAAGGAATATGTAAGATTAGCTGAGCAGATACATTAGACATGTCCCATGTGGGAGCCTCCGCCTAGGCCTGCACGGTAGTGGTGGGGCCTTATGCTTTGCTCAGTGTAGGCTCAGGGTCACATGGAAAGGTGGCACAGTGGTGGAGGTAAAATTCCTGAGGGGAGCTTATTGGCGTCAACATCTAGATAGCACAGTTTAGCCACATCCTTCAACTGCTTTCACCTACCGTGGTGTGGTGAAGACGCACGAACCCTGAAACCCCCGGCTGAGTGACAAAACTGGTTCAAGTTATAGTTCTTTTACCTAAAAGTAGACCAGTTAACAATTTTATTGAGCAGTTCCCATGTACTAAGCAGGTATGAGAATTAGGCATAGAGAGCTTACAGTTTCCTTGACTGAGGGATGTGTAAAACTTGGTGACTTTATAAAATTCTTTTCTGCTCTTGATTTGATGATGGAGGCTCAAGTCCCAGCACTATCAAGAAATTAGTCTTAAAACTGGTTTTGATTCTTTAAGTGAGCAACTAAGATCCTATCTGTAGGCACAGGACGAGTAAGTGAGCAATGTAGTTAAGAGTGGACTCTGGGGCCCAAGGAAACCCGTTACCAGCTTTTCTCAATAGTGAGGTCTATATTTTACAGAACTGTTAAATTACATGAGTTAATGTAGCACCTAATAAAGGGGGAAATGCTAATCAAATGCTCGCTATTAAGATTAGTTGTGGCGGGGTGGGGGGTGTTTTGTTTTGTTTTGTGGCACTGGAGATCAAGCCCAGGGCCTTTATACTGAACTATATTCCCAGCTTATTTTTTTATTTTTGGTTTTAACACAGGGTCTCTTAGAGTGCTGGTATTACAGGCCTGTGTCCCCAAAAGCCTGGCAAGACCCTTACTGTTGGAGGAAATAAAACTGGCCTTTGGAGACCTACAGGTAACAGTTATGAGTAGCATGAAGGGAATTGGGGTTCCTTTTTAATTCCTAATCCTGGGGTCTGACCTAGACAGATGTTATGCATCTAAGTTTGTGGAATGGGCAGGAATAACACGTACCTCTATGTTCCTGAAGAGTGGGAGAGCCAAAGAGTGTAGATTTCTTGATGCCTAGCCTCCTAGAGCCCTTACGCCGCATAGTGCCTTGGCACAATCATGATAAGCCTCTTGCCTTGGGCTTGTTTCCACCCTCTCAGGAGTGTGTATCTTACAGAACCTAGGAGCCTCTCCTCTAAGGTCTAATTTTTGCTTATTGTTACTTATTCTATTCTCTTTTTTTTAACTATTTATTTATTTTGAGTTAGGGTCTCACTCTGCAGCCCAGGAAGACTCTCTCGGTAGCCTAGGGGTGGCCCTGGACTCATGGCAGTCCTCCTGTCTTAGCCTCTCTACTGCTGGGATTACAAGCATGTGGCACTCATCTGGCTTTATGTGGTACTCGGGAATGGGCCTTGTGCTTATAAGGCAAACTCTTTACACATTGTGGCATTCCTCCAGCTGTCATTGCTTTTTCTTAATGAACATGTGCTTCCTGAAAAGGAACAGGTGACTCAAAGAATAGAACCCTTAAGCTGGGCATGGTCCACTTGTAATGGAGGGCTAAGGCTGGTGTACCAAGGCCAGCCTGGGCTACTTAGTGAGTTCAGGACTAGCTTGGACTATAGAGCAAGACCCTTTTTGGAGGGGCGTGGCGAGGAGAAATAGTGCCCTCAGTGGTTGAAGTGTTGGGCCTTTTTCAGTGTTTTCCTTTTAGAGGCCATCTGGGTGAGAGTTTATGACGCCTGACCCTTGGAGGCATTACAGCTGAGTTCAGACCTAGGCTACTCCTCTGATTTATGCTAGATGTCCTCATGTAAATGGCCAGAGAAAGATAATTCCCACAGTCTAGATTTGTTTATTATTCTGCTTACTTTCCAAGATGGGATTTTTAACTTAGCACCCAATTGCTATACAAAGTCTGTCAAAAATATTTCCCAATGCAGTGTCAAGACACTCCGGGGTACTGCCTTACCCACACTTCACTAGCTCATAGCACGGCCCTCCACCCCTTCCTCGTGTTTTTTTTTTTCTTCATGTTTCTCTAGTTGCTGTTTTAATACCTATTCAGAGAAGAAATAGTAGTAGACTTGCTATGTTTTTTCTGTACTAATGATTGGACAACCCAGGGCCTTTGTGCTACACTACGTCCCCATCCCCAGCCCTTTTTTATTTTACATTTGAGACAGGGTCTTACTAAGTCACTAAGTAACCCAGACTAGGCTCAAGCTTGCAGGCCTCCTGCCTCAGCCTCCCAGAGTAGTGGGATTACAGGTCTGTGCCACCAAGTCTGCCAAACAGTAGACTAACTTTCTTTCTCTCTCTCTCTCTCTCTCTCTCTCTCTCTCTCTCTCTCTCTCTCTCTCTATATATATATATATATATATATATATATATATATATATATATATTTGATACTGGGCCTTTACACTGAGCTATATCCTCAGCCCAATTTAAGGATTTTAAAGACTAGATCTCCCAAAGTTGTTAAATTGCCCAGGCTTGGTTTGAACCTGTAGTCTTCCTACCTCAATCTCCCAGAGTGCTGGAATTACAGGACTGTGCCACTAGGCACAGCTAGTAGACTCATTTAATGATAAGTCATTTAGCTGCCTGCACCTAAGCTCCTCAAAATGTGGCCCAACCAGTACACATTCAGAGTGGGAAGATAAAGAGTTATTAAAATGAAGGTCCTTCTCTTTCCTGTTAAATCATTGTCTGGAAGTTTGCCTGTGAACAAGCATTGCCACTAGCTTATTAGGGAATTTTCAATTCTTATTTAAGTTGGAGATCCATAGCTCTAGAAGTTGCGGCTTTTAAAAATTTTTATTCTTTCCAGTTAGGATGGCCTACAGTAGGGACTAAATAGACTAAACAGCCTCACTGAGTGCAGGTTGGAAATTTAGCATCCTACCTTGACTAGATATGTAGGTGCACAAAATGCCCAAAACTAATGTAAACCTTAAGTTTTGCACTTATACATATCAATAAAATGGAGATAAAAATTTATCACAGTAAAAAATAAGATTCATTTTAAAAATTAGCATCCTACTGAAACATCTGACTTTTGTTTTTTTGGGGGAAAGGGTATTTGTTTGTCTTTTGAGGCAGAGTCTGGCTATAGAGTCCAGGCTAATTCTGAACTCATTATGGCCTGAAACTCACAGCAATTCTGTCTCAGCCTCCCACGTGCTGGGATTACAGGCATGTGCCACCAGACCTGGCTTTGTTTTTGAGACAGAGTTTTGCTCAGTAGTCCAGGCTGGTCTTGAAGTCGCTGTGTAGCTTAGGCTGGCTTCAAACTCATGGCAATCCACCTGCTTCAGCTTCTTGAATGCTGGATTTGTTGGGGTGTGCCACCACACCGAGCTAATCTTTATGTGGTGCTAGGGACTTGAGTTGTACATGCTAGGCAAGTGTTTTAGCCACTGAGTTACACCCCTGTTCCCCAGGTTCCCCTGACTGGCATGTTCCTGAGGCATGGTGAATACAGAGGAGAATGTGGGGTGTTGAGTATTCACCCTGCCAGAAAGACAGACATCCAAAATGATGGCCCATCTTTCTCCCAGTCTCGAATGATGGGATTGAGCAGATGAGAGTGACTGAAACAATGCACTGTGGATCTTAGCTTCGCTGGTTCAGCACATATTTATTGAGCACCTCCTCTGTGCCAGGCACTGTTATTGATAGTTAGAAAGTGTCAGTAAACAAAGAGGATCCCTGCTCTGTGAAGCTACCCACCAGAGATATAAAATAGAAAATAAACAAGAAACATAGTAAGTAGGTAAATCATACAGGGCTAGGGGCCATTGCTCAGTGGCTAGAGTGCCTGCTTAGCACATGCACCATATCTACACTAATAAAAAATTAACTGGTCGTGGCGGCACATGCCTATAATTCCAGCACTTGGGAGGCTGAGGCAGGAGGATTGTTGTGATTCCAAGGCCAGCCTGGGCTCCATAGTGAGTTCAGGACCAGCCTGGGCTACAGAGTGAGACTCTCTCAAGAATAAAAATAATTAATTAATTAATAAGTAATTAAATAGGGTGGTATAGTAGACCTCCCTGAACAAAGAGCAAGAGGCCGGCAGGTGGCTGGCTGTGCAGGTGTGGGGAATGCACACCAGGCCTAGAGAAGAGCTAGTGCCAAGGCTCTGCGTGGGGAGATCTGGGTTCTGATCTGAGGAGACTCATCCATGGGGTGCTGTAGCAGTGGTAGGACTGAGGACTCCCCATCCCTCTGCCTAGCCTCCACGCCCAAGGGCCGCCGCTAACCGGTCTCTCTCCTTCTTCGCTAATGGTGGGCGGCCTAGGAGTGGCAGATCAATGATTCCAGAAGACAATACACAGCTCATCAATACTGAATTTTGCCCCACCAAGTAGGAAGCAGGCCAGGCTTGGCAATGTTGTGTTATGATACGATAATCATCGTTTACGTGACAGCTCTATAGTGCTTGTGCTACCTACAGTGGCTGGTCCCTGTGTGTTAAAAGGATAAATCAGGCTCCAGGAGGAAAGGGGAAGTGGCTGGCATTCACTTCTGGCACGCTGGACTGGTGCCTCTTGCTGACACTGCGAAAGGAGGATACAGCAAAGGTACCACCCAGGATAAAAGCAGCCCCGAAAATGCTTTCTTGAAAACCTTTTACTCATTAGAATATTTAGGTTTTGCCTCTTGCTTTCTCTGGGTGGGCAACAGACTCTGTCTCGCTTTTATCCTGGGTCCCTCAGCTAGAGGAGTGGTCAGCAGTGGGCCACACTCTGAAGTATCCCCGTTACTGCAATGCCAGAAGGCCACAAGGAGCGTGGCTTTTATGGAAGATTTGTGGCAGGAGGAATGGTGTGATCATGACGGTGATGTACAGAAGTTTCACTCATGCTGCCATCTTTCTTTTGAAAACAGCAGTAGCAACTCAAAATTAGATGTTCCCTACTTGCTTTTTGACCTTCCAGCTGGATCAGAGTGCCTACCTGTACAGGTCAAGGCCCCAGAGGCGGGCAGTGTTCTCCATGGGCTTCCTGAGGCAGCCTTGCAGCCAGCACCAGCAACTCCCAGTAATTACTGTTGAATTCCCATATTGAATCGACACCCTGTATCATCTTGATAGAGAGTTAGAGAAGGGCACGTCGGCATGGGCCCCTCGAAGCTCGGACTGTTCTCTTGGGGGGCCACCAGAGAGCTGGTGTGGCGGGGCAGTGTTGGCACGCTGGGCTGGGCTGGGCTAGCCGGGAGCTTGCACGCACGGAATGGGTTGTGTTGTCGGCGGGTGGGGAAGGCTGGGTTGCACCTGCTTGGACCTCAGACAGTTTTCATACCCCAAGTTCCGCGTCAGCTCTCCCATGCCCCGCTCACCGGCCCCTGCCACCTGCCGTCTTCTTCCGTCACCCCTCCTTCGGTTCCTTCCGTCTCTGCTCCTCCAAACAGTCAGGCTCTTTTTCCTCCCCCAACCCCAACCTCCACTTGTCTTCTCAGCCCCTTTGCCCCCCAGCCTGGCAGCCTGCCCCGCAGGAATGTTAATTAGCATTCACGATTTAATTAATTCAGTAGCTAATTAATGATTGGGGACTGGGGGTGGGGAGCCGGGGTACAGGGAGGGTTGGGGCTGGAGGTGGCAGGGAGAGGCAGCAAATCTTGCAGAAGGCATCGCAGATGGCTGCGCGGCGGCTGGCACGGTGCCCACCGCCGTGGATGCAAACACTTGCGCGCAGGCACGTATGCACACAAAAACCCAGGAAGGGCGATCGAGGAATAAAATCAAAAGCAGGCAGAGAAGGGCACAGGGGCCCTGGAACTGGGACTGTGGGCTGGGGGTGGGGAAGGCTCTAGATCTATTTGAATCTGCTCCGGAAGTGGAAAAGCAGGGGGGAAAAAGGAGCAACCATAGGCGCAGAAAGGAGAGAGCTCTCCTGATACCCCACCCCACCCCACCCCAGCCACCCCTCCTCCCTGGCATGGGATTCATGGGTACCAGCTGAGGACAGGGTCCCCTCCCTCTGCCTGCCATAAATATTGGCACCGAGGACCCAGACTCCAAACAAGAGAACATTCCAAAGAAAATAGTTTTTCTTTTAAGTTGCTTTAAAAAAGTATGTATATGTGCATATATATATATATATATATATATATATATATATATATATATAACATATATATATTTGTATGCATATTTTAACATTGCACCCATTTTGGTGTGAGGGTGAAGGAGAGTGAAAAAAGGTGGTCGAGCCAGGAGAAGAGAGCACAGATGGCTTGGTGGTGGTATGGTGTGGTGAGTTATGGGGAGCAAGAAGGGGGGGTCGGCGGAGGTTGGGGGTGGGTAGAAGAAGGACCCTGTTTTCCTCTTCATATTTTGCTGTGGATGAAGGAAAGAGAGGGAGAGAGAAACCGAGAAAAAAGGGGTGGGGAGAGAAGCGAGACAGATGGCAGAGTGGAGAGGCGGCAGCCAGTGCCGGCACTGCCCAGCCTGGGCGGACCCAGCTCTCTCCGCCTGCCAGCTCTCCAAATGCCACCCTTCCCCCATCCTCCCCTCTCCCCACCCCCCAGCTTGGCACTGATCTCAGGGAGGGAGTGGGAGGGAGGCTGGGCAAAGAGCATCTGTTCCCTCCATTCTCCCAGCTCCATCGGCTGCCAACCTAGGGCCATCGTCTGCCTCCATCACCCCTCCGCCCGCCTGCCTACCCACCCAATCCCAAACGGGTGCTGGATCAGGTGCCGAATCTGGCTGCCTCCTCGGGTACCAGTCACTGTGCATTGCTGTGTGTCCGCCACCGCTGCCTGGCACTCATGGGGCCGTGTGTGTGTGTGTGTGTGTGTGTGTGTGTGTGTGTGTGTGCGCGCGCGCATGTACATGTACGCCTAAGCGTGTGCTGTATGTGAGCCTCTTGGGCATGAGTGGGGGTTGGCATTGCGGTCGCCAGTCTAGTGTCTAACCAGAAGGACAGAAGGATGGAGTGGAAGAGGAGAAGGGTGTGGGGCCTGGGAGGGGAGAAGCAAGTGCATGAGGTGCTTCGCTTTGCCTGTTTGTGGGTGTTGGCACTGCAGCTGCCACCCTTTGCCCATGGAGAAGGGAGGAGGGTGCATGGGGGGGCAGCGGCAGGAGTCCCCGTGCTCTGGAAGGTGCAGTACCCAGGAGCCGTTGGCGTCACATCTGTCAGGCTGGTGCCCAGCGCCGGGGCAGTGGGGACTGGGGACCCCCGGAGGCAGGGAGGAGGGGCAGGAATGGTTGCTGAGGTTGCTGTCCTTCTAGAAGCTCATCTCTGAGAAATGGTCTGAGGTAGTTGGTTCTGTCCCAGCCTGGGAAAGTGAAGTGGTGGAGAGTAGACAGGGATGTGCCAGGAAAGGGTCGTAGCGGAGGACGAAGGACTGTGCCACTGTTATCCAGGGAAAACTTGTTTGGACTGGCAATATGGCCCTTTGTCAGAGCACTGAAGGAGACAGCGAAGGGCCTGGGGAGTGGGGGGCTGCTGGCACTGCCCATGGAGCCTGGCCTGAGCACTGGCATTGTGTGGAATTGGGGGGGAGCAACAATGTTGCCTGCCAGTCTAGCTGAAAGGGCTGTCGTGCCTGCAGTGAGACGGGAGGAGGTGAGACTGGGTGGGGGAGACTGTTTGGGAGAATAGACGTTGCTGCCAGGACCTCCTTCCCATTTCCTCTTAGGCATGGGGAACAGAATGACAGACGGAGAGCGGCTGAGGACACAAAGGAGGAAGCGCGCCATTGCTACCACCCCAAGGAAGAAGGTGGGGAGCGCTGGCAGTGCTGCCTGGCGCCCAGCCAGGTCCCCACCGAAGATGGCCATGCTCCCTAGTCCGGTCTGTATGTGCCACTGTTGCAGGCATGGGGGGAGCAGGGCTTGTCTGCTGAGCTGGGCGCCAGAGCGGGCAGGGCACCTTGCTGCCCATCCCATTTGGACTTCTACTCTAACAAGTGAGATATCTGGTTTTTCTCCCTGGTGCCTACCCCTTCTCCCCCTCCCTTGCCTCACCCCTCTTTCCTCTCTCCGTTACCACCTGGGTCTTACAGCTTGGCACCCAACCAACTAGAGGCTGCCACGCTTGGCAGCGCTGCACTGGCATGTGAACAGTGTCTCAGATCCTGGCATTGCGGCAAACTCAAAGGCGCCCAACATGCTCACGACGCCACTTGGCGGCAGTGAGGGAGGTGGCCTGCACATAGTGCCAGGCATTAGCTGTGTGCGGCCAAGTGGCTAGAGAGGGTGTCCTTAACAGCTGGGTTGAACTAGCACTCTCTAGACAGCCCAACTCTGCCATCCTCTTATATGGATACCCGCCTCGGTAGTGTACTTTGTCAGAGCAACTACGCGGAGGGAAACTGGAACACGGGAAGACAAGGACATCAGCTGTAACGACCAGCAAGGATTCAGGCCACAGACTGCATACCTCTCTGAGTAGCAAGAAGAAAAGCCTAACGGTGAAAAGAATCTGAAGAGAGCCACGCAAGCTTTGTTGCTGAGTTGTTACTAGAAGCAGGCTGGGGATGTAGCTCAGTGGTAGAGACTTGCCTAGTATGTATGAGGCCTTGGGTTCAGTTCCCGTTCAGGGGATGGAGTTTGGGGAGGGGAGATACCAAGAGAGATGGGAGAGGATGGAGCAGGAAGGAGAGACCCTCAGTCCTTATTGTTGCATATTGGGGTAGGCTGTGCCAGTGTGTATTGCTTTGTATTTTGTGATTGGCTGAGCTGTGGTTGAGATGAACCAGTTCTTTCTCCTAGAAAAATGGAGAGAGGCAGCCTCGGCCTAGAGAGGTAGGCAAGTGTTGGGAAGCCTGTGACTTGCTCATCTAGAGAAGTTGCAAGAAAGTTTTGTGGCTAGAAATTTCTCAAAGCCATCTCAAAAGGAGTTGGGTAGATTTTCATATCTTTGAAATCTGTTCTTGTGAGGGAGACTAAGTTTCAGCAATGAGCCCTGGTAGCACCTTGGAGGAAATCGTGTTAAGCTCTTAGAAGACTTTTAACCTTGAGCTGCCATCAGGAAGGGCCCCCAGGTGGATTGACCTTCTCTGCTTTCTGGGTAGCAAGAGGCTGTAGGTCAGTGAGTGACCTGGAAGGTTTGGTGGAAAATTTGGCCCGGGGTGACATCATGGAGGAGAGTAGGTAGCTCTGGGAGATGTAGCATGCCTGTGGGAAATGAAGCTGTTAGTTGCCCATGTGAAACTGGGTTACTCAGGCTGGAAGAGTTCTGATTTCAGCATCTCTGGAAGTGGATGGCAGCTTCAGAAGAATCAGGTGGTTTCCACACCAGAGGAGAAAGCAGGAGGCATCAGCCAAGGGGTGAGTGGACAATATTTATGTTTTCTCTTCTGTTTAAGAGCAGCCACCATAAGCAGACATTGTCAGATTTCCAGTACCTTGGAGGGTGGGTGGGGTTGATGTCAAGGTAATGGAGAAGACAAGAGAAGTGGTGCTAGAACTCTGTGCAGGGGTAGGTGGTGCGTTAAACAGGGTTGGTCCTGGGTACTGAAGAATTGTGGCAAGTTATAGGAGTATGTGGAGCTGAGCTCTCTAGGCTGGTGGTTCCAACCTCCAGAAAGTATAGATCACTCCAGAAGGAGTTTCTGATTCAGTCTGAAGTATGTCCAAGAATGTGCACTTTAAACAGGCTTACGTGAATGTGATGCAGGGGAACAAACTCTGAGAAGGATTGTCCCAAGAGATGGCAGTCACCCTGTAGGACACTTGATCTAGTGTGAATTTCCCTTGCCTTTGCTTTTCTCTTATTCCTTCCTCCATTATATTTGTGTCTTTATGCTCAGGATGTATGTGTTGTGGTATATGTGTGTATATTTGGGTGGGAGATACTATAAAGTCCAGTCACTGGTTCAAACAATAATTTTTGTTGGTGGTAGTTACCCCAGAAGAATCCCTTTGGAAACAAAATTTGAGAGCCACACTTCTCAACACAGCCATAGTCTGATGTCTGGCTTCCGATGTGTTTCTGAAATCTTACTGAGATTAGGTTAGGATCATTACCAGGAGATTGTTCTCTGTGGCCCAGAATTTGGATGAATTTTATGGTGAGGTACAAGATAGACACTACTCACGTGTCTTCCTAGAAGCTGGATCCTGGGTGAAGATGGGTCAGCAGAGTATAGGCTTACTGCTGACACTCAGTAAACTGCAGAGCTATTACTGTTGGGCATTTGGTGGGGATCCAGAGGTATGTTCAGAGTGGGCATTCTTCAAGTTCAGTTGAGAAGGTTTGACACCAGGGAGGGACTGTAGATGTGGAGAAGCATTGAGGTGTAGCCCAGACTGGCCTTGGACTAAGACAATCTTCTTGCCTCAGCCTCCTGAGTGCTGGGATTACAAGAATGCCCACCATGGCCAGCTTCATGTGGTGCTGGGGAATCAAACTCAGGGCCTTGCACTTGCAAGGCAGACACTTTAACCACTGTGCCATTCCTCCAGCCCTATTTCAGTATTTTAGCTATTGTTTGTGTGAAAATGTAGGTATAACAGAGCGTGGTCGCATCACCTTTCCCTGCCTCCTTAGACAGGTTCCGCTTCTTTCTGTTTTACCTGTAATCACACATCCTGCTTCTCCACTAGCTATTAGCTATACATGTCTCCATGGCTGAGGGACTGCAAGACTCACCAGGTTCAGACTACCTGACAGGGCATGGTGATATTTTACCCTGTGTCTACGCTTTGTGTAGAGGCTTGATTGGGTCATCTGTGTGAAAGAGTGTCACTGGATGGTCACACAGTCTGGTCACCCAGTTTGTCACTCAATGTTATATTTTTCCTGGAAAGTATAATCTCACAGGAGGGTCTTTCTCTCAGGATTACTTCCCACATTTCCCTTAACAGGCCATTTCTAGGTCTCTACAAATGTCCCCTCTGTACTTTTATCTGATCTTTTCATATTGTATTCAAGCTATAATCTTGGCCTGTTGCTTTTCTTGTAGCTAGTGCCCTTTGATATTGGGCATTTCTTTCTTAGTCCTCTAGAAATGGCACCCATACACATACAAGTTTCTGACCAGTGTCTGAGAGAAATGCCACTTCCTACCCCACGGTACCAGGCCCTTCCTGTAACACAGGATCCTAGGCCAGTTTACTCTGTTTGAGAGTGATACAAGGGCTGGAGGAATAGGTCAGCAGTTAAAAGTACTTGCCTAGCAAGTTCAAGGCTCTGAGTTCAATTCCCCAATACCATATAAATTGGGTGTGGTGGTGCATGCCTTTAATCCCAGCCCTTGGGAGGCTGAGGCAGGAGGATTGCCTTGTGTTTAAGGCCACACTGGGTTACATAGTGAATACTGAGTGCAGAACCAGCCTGGACTACACTGCGAGACTGTCTCAACTAAAAATAAGGTGATACAAGAGTTTTCCCAAAAGTTTCTTCCCAGCTTATCTTTAACCTCTCTCCCCTCCTTCGAGAGTGATTTAAACTCTTTTCCCTGATTTCTCTTTCTCTCTTGTGGTACTCGAAATTTAACCTGGGGCCTCTATACTAAGCTATATCTTTAGCCCTTTTTTATTTATTTTGAGACAGGGTCTTGCTAAGTTACTAGGTTGCCCGGGTTGGGCTTGAACTTGTGATCCTCCTGCCGCAGCCTACCAGTCTGGGGAATAACAGTTATGCACCAACACCCCTGTGCCCCACTCCTCAGTTCCTTACCTATTTTTGTATGAAGAAAATGAGCATGTATTGGAGAGTATTTCTGCTTGTGGAAGTGAAGGTTATGACCAGGGCATATCCCTTGTACCCAGGGGCACCATCCTTGCTGGCATTCGTGTGCATCCTTAGGGATCTCTCAGCTGTGGTTTGCTGTTCTGAGGGTGGTCTTGCTTGTTGGTGCACTTGTATACACAGAGTTCTGTATTTCAAATGTGAGTATCTTTACATGGATGAATGAGTAGATGAACAAATGCCTTTTAATAGGTCAGGGTGTGGGTGAGACAATTAATTACCTGGCCTGTACACCCTGCAAGGGCAAGGGCTGAAAAGAATGAACTCAGCAGGAAGGGACCACAGGGCAGGGTGAGAACAGATGTGCGCGTGCGCGCGCGCGCGTGTGTGTGTGTGTGTGTGTGTTTGTGTTATCCTACTGTTGACACTGCCCATTTGGCCACTAAGGATTTAGATTTTCTCATATTCAGTGAACTTTGGCCTTTGTTCCTAGTTGAGGATTGGGACCTTAAATCATCCTTACATAGGCTCTGACTAAGGGTAAAGACAGCCAAGATCATTTATGGTTCTTGCCTCTCAGGAATGACCCTAGTGGTCAGTAGGACCTGAATTTGAGTGCTTCTTTAGGACCACGTATGTTAGAGACCTAGGTCCTTGCCCTGCGTCATGGAGGACCAGTCCAATGGGCCTTCAGTTCAGAGTCACATTATGGACAGGGAGGAGATGCTATACAATCGATGCTGCTTTGCCGGGTGCCTGAGTTGAGTCTATTACTGCACAGATCCACGTGACTGTGTGCATCTTCAGCATTCGGTACAGGGCTAACCTGACTCAGCCTTCTGCCTACCAGAACCACAACCATGCATTATTTTCTGAAGCAGGGTGTTACTGCTAAGAATGCCTGGTCTGAGATGAGGAAGGACACTCCCTGGTGCATTTTCAAGAAGCATGTTGACTGGCCTGTCAAGAATCAGCTGGGCCGTTTTACCCCCCCAAAATTCCAGGGTTCCAGGTAAGCAGTCACTCAGTCAGCTCTGTCAGCTGCTGTTCACACACAGTGTCTTCCAGGCCAGGGTGTTGGGCTAAAAAGTGTGAGTGTTGGAGAGCAAGAGGAGGAAAACTTCTGGCAGCATTAACTCTTGGTGAGAACACTCAAAGTCTGGACTAAAGCCAACCTGTGGCAGCAGTAAGTCCCTAAAATGCATGACACAATACTTCTGATCATCTTGTGCTACATGTTTGCCAAGATTTTCTTTAAAACATTTCTTTTTGTTTTGATTTCAAGTTTTATACATGAGTCACATTCCCAGAAAACACAGTGAAAAAAGCTTCTTTCCTCATACACATGCTGCTAAGAAAATAGTTATATACACACAATTTCAGCAGGAAAAAGAAAAGGACAGGGAAGGAGGGGTACAAGAGGGATGTCAAGAGGCTGGAAAAGCAGGGTGACAGCAAGTGCCAGACCACAGTGGGTCAGTGTCTCTCCTGTTGCCTACATTTGCAACTGGAATTTTTGGTATCATCAGAATAACTAGTTCTACTCTGCCTGCAACTGGCAGGGGTAGCAATTTTTAATTTTAAATGTGATGGAACAGGAATTAAAATTCATAGAACATACAGGAACTAAGGACTGAGTTTTCTCCACCTTACCCATTTTTTTTCTGCATATAAGCCACTGCTTCATTATTAGCATTTACAGAGCAGAATCAATGAGAGACTGGAAAACTTAAGTCCCAGGTCTGATTTATATGTGAGTATTAAGTGGAAAATAATGGAATCAGTCTGAGGGAGTGATCTTAGGGATCTGGTGGACACAGAAAATATTGGAGCCTTCTCTTTGCTAAAATAAACACCTATTTTTCTATCCTGTGCCACTTTAGCTGGGCTTTGGAGTTACCAGAATTACCCTGTGGTGGTAACAAGAGGCAGTGAAACTTGTGGGGTGAGGAGGCTTCCCCCGGCCACTCCTCTTCTATGGAGTTCCCTGGTGATGCCACCCTATCGAAGTCTCACACTGGGCTTTGGTCATTTCCTTGCACACCCCTCTAACTGTCATCAGTTCTAGACCTCCTGAGCCTCAGACAGGTCCTGGTGCCTCCAGAAGCTGCTGCTTAGGAATAGGACCAAGGAGGAGGGGAGGAGGAAAAGCAGATGGGGAGTAAAGGACCCTACAAAAGCAAAGGAAGTTCAAGAAGTATCTAGAAATGTAATGGGGCCACAGGGAACAGTAGGTTTGTGAAAACAGTAGATCACAGTTAGTGGACAAAAGGGATACATACTCAGTTTCACAAAATGAACTGTCCCATCTACCCATTTCTTCCTGGGACTGCCAAGATAACTGTGGTGATACTGACTTTCCCGATAGCTGAGAATGAGGGATACTACCTGACCTCCTACAAACTCAATTCAGGGGACAGGGACATGCCTCTCCCCAGAGTTCAAGCTCCTCTCCACATTCCCAGCCCTGTCTCTGAGACCGAGCACAGTGGAGTAAGACTACACGGCTTCCATGCCTGTGAGGACCCCTGATGCCAGCTACGAGTTAAGGCCATCTTGTCCTCCAGAAAGGTTTTAAAAAGCAAACAAAAAGCCTTAAAAATGGTGGTGGGGGCGGAGGGACAGGAAAACAAAACAAAAACCACTTGTTTGATGGGAGAGGGTTTTTTGTGTGTATTTTCCAAGCTTATGGTTTTCTTTAGTTCATTTCTGTGGTCTCTCTGTGGTCTCTCCATCTCTTTTGTGTGCATATGCACACATCCGCTCTCTCGTGCACTCGTTTTTTGGTTGTGTATTTCAGTTTTTTAAAAGAGCTTTGGATTTGCCATTGGTGGCTAGCGGTGGTCCCAAAGGCTGGACTGCCCCGTGGCAGGGGTAGGACAAGGGGCAGGCCATGGCTGCTGAGAGGATCTCTGTTTAAAGCCTTTGAGAATAAGCTACTACAGTTCCCAGGGGATGGAAGGTGGGGGGTGGCTTCCCCCAGAGTCCCAGACACTGGGGCCCCTTGTCAGGCAAAAAGAGGGTAAGGAGGGAGAGGTACAGGGAGAATGAACTGGGAGCACTTCTTCTGCCAACCTCCAGTTTGGTTAGAGTTTGGTAGGCTCCCTGCCTATCCCAGGCTCCAAACTTGGGAGCCAACAGGGTTTTGGAAAGTTTTTGAGCGGTAGAGCGCTCTAGACAAGGGCTTGGAAGAAGGGGGAGTGGCAAAGTGTATTTTCTATTCCTCTTCTTTGCCTTGGGTTTTCTTTTTCCTTTTTTTTTTCTTTTTGGTGTTTTCTCCAACAGTGGAATATCATGGGATGTTGTGTATGGCGTGTTTACAGGAGGCAGGAGTGTTGGGAATTCAGTGGGGAAAGGGAAGATGGAACCAAGGGTAGCTTTTGTGTATGGTAGGCAGTCAGTTGTGAATAGTCAGGATACCAAGATGGGCGAATGGATCTGTCTACAAAGACATCGGGGCGAGACTATCTGCAGGGACTGATGAGGATAAGAGTGTGTGTATGTGGGACGGGGAAGGTGGCAGGACTCTGCTGGAGGTGGAGTGTGTGAAGCCCACTGAGGGTGAGAACTGAAAGATTCCCATAACGTGGGCAGAGCCGAAGGTTGGGGTGAGGGATTTGTGCTCCCACCAAACACCCTTGGTGTAAAAGAGGGAGCCCTCCCTTCTCCCCATCTTGGTTTTTCTGTTTATAAAGCTAGAAGTGTAGAGGTAGTAGTAGTTTTTGGGTTGGAGTCCGTGTGAGGTAATCTTGCTTCCTCTTTGGCAAAAGCCACAGCAGCTGTGGCAGCAGTGGTGGCGTTGGTGACAGTGACGGGTGGACCCCCGGGGGGCGGGGCTGCCTTGCGCCTGTGGGCCGAGGAGCGGAGGTGCGAGGCCAGGGCTTCACGGCCACTCAGCAGCACCTCACACGCCAGGCAGTGGTAGGTACAGATGGGTACCCGCAGAGGAGGGGGCACAGGGCCCCCAGAGCCCCGCCCAAAGAAGCAGAAGGATCGCTGGTGGGCAGTGGCTGGGGCCTCCCCATCAAATGCCATCTTGCACTGGCGGCACAGGTAGCGGTGAGTCACGTCCACAGTGGAAATGCCCGTACTGCCTGTGAGCAGCTCATCAGCCTCACCAGCTTCCCCCTCCCCAGGAGCTGGCAGTTCAGGAGGCTTCGGAGGTGCTGTGGCTGTGGGTTCAGGGGGCTGAGGTGGTGGCTGGAGCAGGGCATTGGGAAGCAGCCCAATGAGGGTCTGAGGTATCACGGGGTTCATGGGAAACAGCCCCTTCTTCATACCATAGAGCTGCTGGAAGTAGGCCCCCTGTAACTGGGGGCCAAAGACAGCTGGCGGTGCTGCTCCCCCTGCGGGGGCCAATGGGAAGGGCAGGAACTGGCCTCCCAAAAGGGCTGGGACAGTGGCCTTCAACGCTTTGAGGTTCTTGAGGGCATCGGTGGAGGAGTTGGTAGGGGCCGTAATGGGCTTTCGCTCACCAGAGACCTTGTCCGCTGGGGGCTCAGTAGGCAGGCCCGGGACAGGGTCAGTGGTGCCTGCTGTAGAGCTGTTGGTTTGGTCGGGCACAGGTCTCTGAGGTAAGGGACAGCCTGAGCCAGCATTCTGGACCACTGTGGTAGCAGGCAGGACTGAGGTGGCAAGGCCAAGGAGGCCTGAGGAGGCTGCAGGGCCTAGCAAGATGAAAGGGTTATAAAGGGTTAGCTATCTCCTGCCCCACTGACTTTCCTGCCGTAGACTACCTGCTGTCCCATACCCACCACCCAGCTCCCACGCCCCCTTCCCTACTTTTCCCCAAAAGCCTGGAGCAAAGGTGGCCACAGATAGATACTAGACATGGCCGACATCCAGGGAAAAGAGAGGCAAGCCACTAGAGGATGTTCTGTGGAGTACAGTGCCCCCTAACCTCCCCACTCACCTGAACTGAAAGGAGCTAAGCTGTTGAGTGGTGGCTGGGCCAGAGCTGGGCCAGACAAGAGCACTGGGGCCAGGCGAGGCAGGGCTGGGGCAGCCCCAAGGGGCACAGAGGCAGGTGTAGTGGCAGGTGGGGCCTTGGGAGCTGGGGCTGCTTCAGGGGCTGGAGCCAAGTCGTAGCACTTGCTTTCACTCTTCAGCTGGGCTCGGACGGCCTCCTTGAGCTTGGCCAGGTGCTGGCGGGAAAAGAGATGTCCTCGGCAGGAGACATAGAAATCATACTTGACATCACAGTAGGGACAGTCTGTGCGCTGGGCTGCCAAGGGGCCCTCACTGCTGCCCCCACCGCCCCCAGCAGCCACCCCCTGCAGTTTGGCCTTCTTTTCCTTGGCACGAGCATTCTGAAACCAGACCTGAATGACTCTCTTGGGCAGTCCAATCTCCTCTCCTAGCACCTCACACTCCTGCATGGTGGGGGTGCGGTAGGCTTCATAGCAGGCTTTCATGATCTTCAGTTGCAGGCTACTCATCTGGGTCCTGTAGCGCCGCTGCCCCATCCCGTCAGGAGCCCCTGTCCCACCTCCTGGGCCCCCACTGTTCCCTCCAGCCCCAGGGGATTCTGGTTCAGCCAGGCTGGAAGCAGATGAATCACTTAGGTCTCCTGCAGATGGACTACAAGCTTCACTCTCTGGAGAAGCTTTGGATGGCTCTTCTAGGCCCTCATCCTCACTGGGTGGCAAGGGAGGTGGGAGAGGTAGAGGTGGCTCTGGTGTGGGCATGGTGGCTTCTTTCCCAGGTGGTAGGAAAGGCAGGGGTCCAGCAGCAGGCGCAACTGTGGGGTAAGGAAAAGCAGGTGCTTCCCTCTTTGAGATCTCCTTCCCAGTCCCATCATCTGTCTTGCCCAATAGGAGGTTGAACTTGGGAAAGGGGGCAGGGGAGGGTGTGACAATGGGTTTGACAGCTGGACTAGGCAACCCTCCAGGGGTGCTTCGAAACTGGCCTTTCCTCTCACGGGCCCTGGTATTCTGGAACCAGACTTGCACCACTCGCTTTTTGAGCCCCACTTCCTCAGAGATGCAGTCAAGCATCTTGCGTGTCGGATTGGAGTCCTGCATGTACCAACGGTACAAGATCTCCAGCTGCTCAGGTAGGATGGTGGTGCGCAGGCGCTTGTCCCTGGGGGGCTCACCCTCCCCTCCACCCCCTGCTTCACTGCCTGTGGGGGACAGGCTGCCATCCTCATGCTTCCGCTTGAGGGGTGGCCCTGGCACTGGTGAGGTACCTGCCACCAGAGGGTTTCGCTCCCCAAATACCAACAAGGGAAGATCTAGGAGCTGAGGGGGAGTGCTGGGTTGCACAGATGGCAAGAAATGAAGCCGTCGGTGACTGGTCAGGAGATCCTGGCTGGGGAAAGAGATGGCACACTGGTCACAGGGGTGAGTTGGGGAAGGCGAGGGAGGGGCCTTCCCTTCGGGCTCTTTGCTTCCTGGCTTTGCTGCCTCCACTTGGCTCAGTTCCTGCACTTCTGGAGGTGCTGGTGATGAGCCCTCAGGCCCTGCTGGGGCTTCCAGGTTCTGTTCCTCGTCTGCTGCTTCTTCTTCTACCTCTTCCTCTTCTTCTCCCCTCTCTACCTCTCCTTCTTCCTCTTCAGGGTTCTGATCATCATAACATTTCTTGAGGTGCCGTACCAACTCAAAAACACAGGAGAAAGTGGCATGGCATCGCCTGCAGCCAGAGGCTCCCCCTGTCCCTGCTGCAGCTGGCACAGGCCCACCTTCACAGGCATTTTTGCGTGCTTTCTGGCGAGCATTCTGGAACCACACTACCACCACACGACTAGCCAGACCCAAAAGACTTGCAAGCCGCTCCACCTCTCCATCCTTGGGGTAGGCACTGGTCTCAAAGAAAGACTGCAAGGCCTGGGTCTGGAACTCCGTAAACTTGGTTCTGGAAAACCTGCGACCTGCAGGAACTGTGGGAGGCAGATTCCCTCTGGAGCTTTCTTCCTCCTCTGGAGGCCAGCGTCCTCCTGCCCGGCTTCGCTCTTCAGGGGCACGGGTGCCCCCTGCTTCAGGCTCTGGAACCAGGAAAGGTGGACCCAGCTGGGAAGCAGGTGACTCTAGAGACCCATCAAGAGGTTTGGAGAGCTCCGCAGGGGGTGGATATAGACTATCATAGCTCTTCCGAAACTGGGCAGCGTACCGGCTCAGAGCCTCGAAGGGAAGAAAGCGGCGGTGGACATGCTCCTCGTGTGTCTTGAGGATAAGCATATTGGAGAAGAGTTTCCCACAGGCTGCACAGGCCAGCTTGTCCCCACCCCCCAAGGCCTCTGGAGGAGGAGGGGTTGGGGGAGGGGGCACAGCCTGCTTCCCTTCATTATACTGAATCACCAGCTCAAAGCCAAAGTTTTCTAGAAGGGCTTTGGCTGCTGTGCGGGCAGCCTCATTGGGTGATGGGTTGGGTGGTGAAGAAGGTCCTGCCTCATTCCCCTCCTCAGCCACGGGGGGCCGCTCCCATTCTCGATCAGCCAGCTCAGCCTTGGGGGGTGGGGGTGGAGGAGGAGGGGTGGCGGCTGGCAGAGACAGCAGAGGTGCAGGCCCCGCCAGTGCCAGCTTTGGCCCCATTTTGAGATCATGGAGGTAGAAGGGCAGGAGCAGCTGCTGCTGTTGCAGTTTAAGCAGTGATTCGGGCACCAGAGGGAGGGGGGGCAGGACGGGCGGAGTGAAGATGGGAGCTGGGAATCGGTGCAGGTCCAAGGGAGGGGGAGGCGGGGACAGGAAGGGAAGTCCCGACATGAAGCCACTAGTGTCAGGACCCTTCTTCTCAGCGGCCCCCTCTCCCTCATTCTCGCCTTCCTTAGGCTCTTCTTGACTACGCTCTGGCCCCTCAGCCTTGACGTCAGTCTTGGCCCCCCTTGAGCGAGTCTGATGCAGGACTGATCGCATGTGGATCTCCAGCGTGGAGCTCTGGTTGTAGGAGACGCGGCAGACTGTACACTTAAAGGGCTTGTCTGTGGTAGTGGTCGTGGTAGGTGGGGCACCAGCCTCTCCCCGGGAAGGGCCTGAGGGGTCAATGGCAGCTTTCTTCATCTTATGAAGGTGGGAAACAGAATTATAATGAACCAAAAGGATGTTCTTCTGGGTGAAGGACTCCTTACACACAGTGCACTTATAGGGCCGGGCAGGGTCAAGGAACTTGTCCAGAGCAAAGTTGGTGGTCTTTCGATAGGTCAGAGGATGCCGAGGGTCAGCTGGGGCTGGCTCTGTAGAGCGGGGCTCCCCTGTGGTCCCTTCCTCCTCCTCAGGCATGGAGGGTGGAGGAGCTACTTCTTCAGCTTGGGCATCAGGCTGCAGGGCTGGAGATAGGGCTGGAGAAGAGGGCTGATCAGGGCTTCCCATTGACTTGTCTGGGGTCTCAACTGGGGCCAGTGGAGGTTCAGGAAGAGGATCTGGGCTGGGTTCAGGGGTCATGCTGGGGCCTTCTACAGGAGAGAGAAGAGGGCACAATGAGCAAGGAACTCAGTTCAAGCAGGGTCCCACCCACTCAATATTTGGGACAACCAATCCTGGTTTCTTTCATCTTCATACCTTCATGGGCCATGGAGAACAGGTCCCCTTCCCTGCCCCCTCCTTTCCTTACCTGCTGCCTGTTCTCTGCTGAGTGTAGGCTCTGGTCCAGGAGTAGGGGGCTCTGGGCCATCCTCCAGAGGGCTTAGTGTAGGCCCAGGCAGCACTTTGGTTGTAAAGGTCATTTCTACAGTTGTGGCCTGTAATTTGAGAAATCCTGGTGGCGTTACCTTAACACAGCCTACCTCCCTGTGCTGCTGACCATCAGCTCAGCAAGCACCCCCCACCCCCAACACACACACACAGTGCGTCTGCTATCTGGACGCATCCCCCCCTCAACTGATTTTCCCATGGATGAGGGCCTGCGCTGCCCCCTTTGCTCTTGAACTCTCTCCTTCCCCAGGCTGAAAATCAACTCTTCTCAAAGGCACCTGGCCCTTTCAGGCCAGGGCCTGCTGTTAAATTCTTCTCAGGCCTTAATGGAGGTGAAAGAAATGATTTTTCTAACCCGGGGTTAGAGGTAGCTAGACAAGCTCAGTGCTCAGAATCCCTCCAAATCTAAAATCCCACTTTAAATCTTTGTGAAATGCCCCTTTCTTCAATACCCTCCCCTTTACACACACATATCTCGAAACCCTGGCATCTTCTCCCTGCTGCATGTACCTCCCTGGGGGCCCAGGCAGCCCTCACCCAGCCTGTACTCACCACAAGCAGCAGCTTCTCAACGCACTCTGGAACCACATTATGAACGTGGCTGAGGTGGAAGTGCAGGGCAGGCCGACCCACTAGCTGTTCCTGGCACAACGGGCACCTGTATTTGGGTTGCACTGCATGCTGGGAGACTGTATGAGCCCTCACCTGGTCAGACTCTGGGCTCAGGAAGCTGCAGTATGGACAGCAGTATACCTGGGGAGCACACATGGGCAATGGAGGAGGTGTCAGGGAAGAGGGAACTCACTGCCACGCAGTTCTTTGGATTCCTTAATGCAGTGCCAACCCCCTTTCCTATTTAGAAAGAATAAGCCAGGTAGGAAGGCATTTCAGCCAATCCACCCTCCAGCCCCAAGTCCTAAAAGCTGGGTTCTCCCTCATCTCCCTTGGAATATACCAGCATTGCAAAGACCCGGCCTGCGCTACAACCTTGCCTTCCTCCTTTCTCCAGCTCTTTCTTCCCATCCTGGCCTCTACTTTTTTCTTTTGTTTTTGTTGTCTGGTGTGCTTTTCCCTGATTCTGCTGCCTTACTCAGTTCTCCAGGAGACAGACGGTCCTATACTTTTCTCTATCCCAGATGTAGTTTTCTTACCCACAACTATCCTGCCTGTATCTTCTCTATGAAATGCCTCCATTTCCTTTGGGTACTTTCTGGACCCAACGGTCCCTTCCTTCTGCCCACTTTTGCCTCTCCAGGGCCTGTGAATGATTCCTGAAGAGAAGCCCTGTTTCCAGTTTGTTCAGAAACTGGTTTATTCTTCCTCTGGCTCAGCAGCTCCTGACTCTGTCTGTCTGATCCTTGCCTCTCTGTCTCTGTTTCTCTCTCCTCCCTTTCTCTCCACCCCTCTTTTCTCTTTCTCAATATGAACAAACGCTAGTTTCCCCAGTAGCCCAGGAAAACTCTGGCCTGGCCCTGTCAGCACAAACCCATCTATCCCTTGGGACAAGTGGAGCCAGAAAGGACCCGCTGCCACCTGACTGCCTGCACATTTTGCCTACCGCCTCAGATCAAGCTTGTCTTTGTTGTCCCCTTCCTCTCCTGTCACCTGGAGGGAAGGGCCAGAGGAGGGCATCCAGGTGCTCATCTTAATGCACCTAGAGCAGACACCCATAACAGCTCTGTTGGGAGGAACATGAGTTAAAAAGACGAGAAGCTGAAAATACAGTCACCAGTGCACACTACAGGCCACTTGGGAAAGTTGTGAGCTGCAGGTTGGCACCTGCAGACCAGAGGCTAGGAATCCCTCAGAATCAACCCTCTCTGGCCACAAGGCTATACTACTAGGGCTTGCCTAGTCCTAGTCCTGGGGGCTTAAGGTCTGTGGGACTTGCTGTCAGGATGAGTCATTTGGTTGGTGCCTCTACCTTCAAGATAGAAGTGTCAGTACTGTTTCATCCAGACTCAAGGCTTTCTGGAGACTGTAAATATGTGGCTCTTTCTGTAGCTGCTCTTTTGTTTTCGCCTTTCTCTTTTCATTTCTTCACTCTTCCTTTAGCTCTGCATGTCTCTCTAATCATTCTTACCCTCCTCAATACAGTTCTTTCTTCTACTTCAAATTCTTGCTATCCCTTCCTCTCATCTCCTGCTAGTTCTGCCTTGTTTGTAAACAAATGTAACTGACCCTGAGTGGAATTTCTCACATGAATATTCTGAGTGAAATAAGTCACAAGCATGATATAGGCCATTAGAATATGACCTCAGTGAAGTAGACCCCGCCTTGACTTATCCCAGTTACCCCAGTTCTGACCGTGGTCTGGTTGGCACTGTCTCTGGAAAGGCCAGTACTCTTCTCTGCCTCTTCAGAAGCTGAGGATGAGAAGAGAGGAGATTAAGGGACTCTGACAGGCCTCTTCCTTTCACAGACCCCAACTCTTGAGACAGTTAGTAGCAGAGAGCTTTCAGGACATGGGATGGGCTTGCAGAAAAAGGAAAAAGGTTCAGTACCCAGCCGAGGCCAACTCAGTAGCAAGGCAGGGTACTGACTCTTTAGGTCCTCCGAGAGAGTGGAAGCCATGGCTCCAACTCCTTCCCTTCCCTCTAATAAGCCCTTTCTTTGACCAGTTTTTCTCCTTAAGCACTGAAGGCCTTGCTGGGTACCTGGATTTCTACAAGTTCCATGAACATCAAAAGGTATGAGGATTAGGGATGAAGAGGAAAACAGAAACAGAGAAACAACTCACCCAACCGTTCTGTCTTGTTCTGGGGCTCCTTCTCTGGGATGAGTGGCTCAGCTAAGGGGGTGACAGGAGCTTTCCCTGTGTAGGAAGCAGGGGTGGGGGAGTCAGCTTTAAAGAAGTGAAACATCAGGAAAAGAAGGCAAAGGAAGCAAGGCTAGCAGCCAGTCAGTGAAGAAGAAAACGAACAGATGAATCAACAGGCAGGAGAGGATAAAAAGCCACCAAAAAGAAATAACCATCCAGAAGGTAAAGGGGAAAATTACAGTAATGGAACTAGCAGGATCTAAGAGATCATCTCATGTGAGTCCTGCCCACTTGTAGGAATAAGCCCAAGCTGGGCCCAGTGACACAGGTTTGCCATCCTTGCACTCTGGGAAGGTGGGGCACGAGGACTGGAAGTAAGGCTGTTCGAGCCAAGCCTGGGTACTTAGTGAGACCCTGTCTCAGAAACCAAAAAAAAAAAAAAAAAAAAAAAAAAAATGAGCTGGAGATACAGCTTAGCATGAAGGCCTTGGGCTCAATCCTTAATATAAGGAGGGAGGGAAAAAGGCCCAGCAGTAGACAACAGAAATATCTAAATTCAGCTGTCTTCATTGACCCTGGATGCAGGGAGCTCCCACAATGGGGTAAGGGACACTCGAGCAGAAAGCAGAGCTTGGTGGGCAGGAGGCAGGCCTAGCTGGGAGTGGAGATTAGCACTCAAGTAAGAATTGACAGATGTGTAGGAATTTATTTTCGGTGGCAGCCTAATTAAAGTGTTAAAGTTCCTTAACTCCATTCAGCCCTGCGCCAGGATCGTTAGCTATTGATCTGGGCCCCTCCAGCACTTAACTCCAGCCAGCATATTGGCAATTCAATTAGCACCAGTCAATGCTGCCTGTTCCTGGTTCCTGTTGCCCGTGCCCTCACCCTCGCCCACCGCTGGCCTCTCCAAAGCCCGGACGCCCATGCCCACCTCTGACAGCCCCTTCCAGGCTCTTCTGCACCCTCTGGATCAATGACGCCTGGCTGGCTGTTCCCGGCCTCTGCTGGTACAGCCTCAGCTGCCTAAGGGAAACTCTAAGCCCAGCCTTAGGGCTGAAGACCTCCTAGGAAACAGGAAGAGGCTGGGAAGCTTGTCAGGGCCTTCTCCTATCCCTGCTACCTTTGGACCATGCCCACAGCTCCCATTTCCAACAAGCCTTCACCTACCACGAACTTTAATCAGCTTCTATTCTTTTATTTTTATTTCTCTACCTTCTCCTTCCTGACCAGCTCCAGCCTTCGCCCCCACCACCCCAGCAGTGCTAGGATATTAGTCAGTATTCAGAAGCACGGGGTGATCCCACTCACATCCCTTCCTGTTCTCTGCTCTCTACCCAGCCAAGTCCCTGCCCATCTCCGTCTTCTTCCTCAAGGGCAGCCCTCAGGATCCTGGAGCCCCATCCTGTCTTATTCCCTTTCACAGCTCCTTTCCATTTGCTACGGATGCCCGGTAGACCCATTTCTCCTTCCTGGGTCACTTTCTTACCAGTGCGCTGCACCCTGCTGCCCTCCTGCCCAGCCCTTATTTTCCAGTCCCCTCTTTCTCACCAGGAGTCTGGAGCTGCCCATGACTGAAACTCAGGATGCTCTGCAGAGCTGAGAGTCCCTCCTCAGCTGCCGGGCCATTCTGTAGCAGCTGCAGACGCCTCTGGGCCTGGGCATCCCGGTGGGCAGGTGCGCGCAGGTGTTGTAACACAGCCAAGCGGGAAGGGGTTTCCCAGGCACACAGCAGGCAGCGGTAGAGTCCCAGCTCGGCCCCGGCCTCTGATCCCTCCATTTCCAGCAGAAGCTAGAACCAGTGGAAGAGGCCGACTCAGCCTCAGAAGAAGCACTTCCAGACCTCAGCCACTTCTTTGCCTCTCCCTAGAACATCCTCCTCCCTGCTCAGCCCTTCCTCCCCTTTCCCTTCCTGTGGTCCCGAGTACCACTGTTTCCCAAATTTCCTTCTCTTCCTCATGCCAATCCTGGACTTTCAGTATGTGAATGGAATCTGGTCTCATCCTTATTTATTTATGTATTTTTGAGACAGGGTCTTGCTGTGTAGTTCAGGCTGCTCCTGAACTCACTGTGGAGCCCAGGCTGGCCTCAAACTCATAGCAGTATTCCTGCCTCAACCTCCCGAGCACTGGGATTACAAGTGTGCGCCACCATGCCCAGTTTTGGTTTCTTCCTTTTGAGCTTTTGGTAACATGGATCCAGAAGACATGGACCCCTCCCTGTGGCCTCAAATACAAGAAGAGTTGAATAAAGTACTTGACTTCCTCAGCGTCCACTATCCTTTGGTCTCTTTCTCCCGGTCTGTCCAGTTACCAACTGTATACTTCCCTTTCCTTCATTCTTGTCACCCTGAGGGTTCCCCCCCCCCCCAACCCTGTACCTCCTCCCTTCACCTCTGTCTCCTTTCTACTGTTTCCAGCCCCCTCCTGCCCCGGGCTCACCTTATAGATCTGGCTGTTCTCTTCATGGGCTGAGCCCCGGGCGTGCAGTTGCATCTTCTCCTTGCTGTTGGACTCAAAGTCACAGATGTTGCAGCGCAGATGTAAGGGGGAGACAGACCCATAGGGGGCCCCGTCCCCCGTAGGCACCGGGGTGGGGAAGCCCATGGCCCCACTCCCCTCCCGCAGATGGGCTGCTAGCTGGTACTTCTGTGCATGTTTGTCAGTCTTGAGGTGGAGCTGGAAGTTGGCCTTGAGCTGGGTGCCATAGCAGCAGAGCTTGCACCGATGGGTGTCCCCAGCCACCTCCTTCCATTCCGCTTCCGGGAGGCTCCGGCCCATGCTGCAGTGGTAGAGCAGTAGCTCCAGGCTGTCTGTGCTGAAGGCTTGGCACACCAGGCAGCGGAACACCTTCAGGGACAGACCGTCATCTGGCGGTGGTGATGTGGACAATCCATCGGATGAGGAGCCCAGGAACTGATTTGGAGGCAGGTGGGCCTCGGGGGAGAGGCTGCCAGGGGCTAGGAGACAAAGACAGATAGGTGTTGAAGGAAGAGATGGGGCCGACTGTTACATGAGGAGGAAGAGTAAGAGAGGGATAGTGCTCAGGGAGCATTAGGGTTACCTAAGTGGGGAACTGGCCTTTGGGAGAAAGCAGGGAATAGACTTTGGCCTAGACAAGGGATGTGTGCTGGCAGGGGTGAGGGCCAGGGTTCAGAGAACTTACCAGGTGTAGGATACTTGCGGGCAGGTGCTCCAAGGTGGTGGAAACCATTGAGAAGCAGCTGGGCTTCCAGGGGCTTGTCTGGCCTCAGTCCCGGGCCAGGCATGGGAGTCTGATGCTGCCCTAGTGCCTGAGGCCCAAAGTACTGAAAGAGTTCAGGAGAGCTGGTGGGTGCAGCCCCTGGTGGGGGAGGAGGCGCTGGCCCCACCAGCCCAGGGGGCAGGCCCAGTGGCAGTCCCTGGTGCAGCATTAGGACATTCTGCATGTGCTTCTCAGAGGTCATGTGGATGCGCAGGTTGCGGGAGATGTTTGTCTCATAGCTGCACACCTTGCACTGCCAGGATGATTTGGTCTTGGGCTCTTTGTCTCCCGTGGAGGGTGGGAGGGACGCCTCCGGAGGACTTCCCTGTCCCCCAGGCCCTGCCTGGAAGCCCTGCAGGTTGGCCAGGTGCTTGTCGGACTGCATGTGAATGCTGAGGTTGCCTTTGGTCGTGGTGGAGTAGTTGCACACGTCGCAGCGATATGGCTTGTAGCCACAGTTGTAGCTCTCGCCTCGAGCAAGGCGGGGGTGTGCACCCCCCGCGCTGCAGTAGCTGCACTGGCTGTTGCTTTCGGGGTGCTTCTCTCGCATGTGCACATCTAGTGTTTGCTGATATTTGTAGTGCCAGTTGCATTTGGGACACTTGAGTGTCTTGCAGGAATTGCGGGAGTGTAGCAGGGACATGTGGCTGGACAGGCTGAGGCCCTGGAAGGCTGCAGGGGCCTGAGTATAGTCATCAGCCAGGCGATAGGGCTGGGGCGGGTCGTTGGGGTCTTCAGGGGAGCCTACTGGAGCGGGAAGAGTGCCCCCCTCCTTGGAGGTGGGTGAGCTTTGGTTGAGTGGGGGACAGAGCCCCCCATCCTCTTGCCCTTCGGGGAACCAATCTGGCCCTGCCTCGCCTGCTGCTATGGGCAATTCTTTGGCTTGGGTTGGGCTGGGGTCCCAGGTGGCTGGGGTTGAGGGAGGAGAGGGTGGGCTAAGGGCCACGACTTCTTCAGCAGGGAGGTCAAGGGCCTGGACTTCTGCCTCAGCGGGGCTATCCGCAGTCTGCGTTACATTTGCCTCCATGTTCTCTGGGCTGCCATCATCATCAAGGGGTACTTCAAGAGGGGAGTGAGTAAGGGATTTTGGTTCCAGAAAGCTTATAAAGGCCGTGCAGCCTTCATCCCCCTCCTGGAGCACAGCTGAGCTGCACAGCAGGCCCTGGTGTTGGGCAGGGGTTAGCTTTACCCCATGAGACTGTGTGTGCCTCATAAAGGCCTGGGGCCTGCTGAAACCCAGGCGACACAGAAGGCAGAGCCAGAAGAGTGCCCTGTGGTCTCCCCTGCTGTTCCCCATGGGGCCATCTTTGGGATCTCCGGGTGGGTTTGGGGCCAGCTGGTAGCTCCAAAAGGCTCCATCCTTTCCCTCAAAGGCAGCCGGAGATGGCGCTGAGGTATCAAGGGACAGAATTTGGTCAGAACTAAAGCCTTGGGTTGAGTCAAAGCCATGTTGGATGTGAAGGGCAGTGAGGTGTGTGGGGGTTGTGTGGGCAAGGAGGGACAGGCTAGGCTCTTCCTTGATACCTGCCTCACCCCAGGGGAAGCCCTTTGGTAACAGGAGTTCACTGCTGCCTGGCATAGACAGCTTGGCCACCAGATACGCCTCACCATCAGCTGTGAAAAGTAAGTGGTTGCGTAGGTCCACGGGAGGGAACCCTTTCTCCTCTTCCTCCTGCTTCTTGTCCTTTTCTGCCTCCAGGTCCTTTGGTGGGAAGCCACCACAGCCAGGTTCTTCTTGGGGCTCCTCAACCTCCTTTGGTGGGACAAGACCACAGCCTGACTCCGTAGGCTGTCCCCCTGGTTCTGAGGGCCTCATGCTGTCAGAGGTGGAGGGGGCAGAAGGGGAATCTTTGGTGACTGGATCAGAGGGGGTACTGGAGGAGGTGTCCAGAGGTGGGGATGGGGCATTGTGCCCAGGGGAGGAGGTGATGCCAGCAGTAGAGGCTGAGTTAAGGGTAGCCATGACAGACGGAGGAAGGCTGGAGGTTCATTTCAGCGTGACAGCCAGTACCCTGCAGGGAAACATGAATAATTTTGTGCTGTGAGGCCATGGGGATACAAGCCAAGCTGAATTAATTTGTTCTTTTTTTTTTTTCTTTTTCTTTTCTTTCAGTGCTGAGGACTGAACACAAGGCTTTCAGTCTGAGCTGTACACCACTTCCTTTGTTAGGGTTTAAATTCTGGAGCTTCTCAGGCTGGGCTCAAACTTGTGATTCTCCTATCTCAGCCTCTCAAAGTGGGGATATAGGCCTACATCACTGGGCCCAGCCAGGCTGAACTTCTCAATAAAGCCCCATCTTCTTTGCTGACCCCCTCAGCACACCCACTTGCCAACCTGAAGCTTCACTTAGTGTCTTAATAGGTTTCAAAACTAACATGTCCAAAGTCAAGCTGCTTTCCCCCCTGAACTTTTTTTTCTTCCCTATCTTGACTGCCTGTCTGAAAAGTTGGTGGTGGCGCAGGCCTGTAATCTCAGCACTGTGGGAGGCTGAGGTAGGAGGAGCACAGGTTCAAGCCCAGCCTGGGCATCTCAGTGACTTAGCAAGAGACTCTGTCTAAAAAAAAAAAAAAAAAGGGTGCTGGAGATATAGTTCAATGGGAAGGTCCTGGGCTCAATCCCCACACCAGTAGAAAAAAAAAAAGAGTTGATACCATTTATCCAGTTGCCTAGGCTAAAAGTTTAACAGCAACCTCTAAACCATGTCAAACCCTGGATTTATTATTTCCCCACTAGTACCACCCTGGCCCAAGCCTTTATCGTCTCTCTCCTGAACTAATGTTACAATGCTACCGACTGCACTTACATGAATCTCCCATCTCTACTGCTCTTCCAGTCTAATCTTCCACACAGTAGCCAGAGGATTTTTTTACATGTGTATATGGTACTAGGGAGTAAGGACAGGCCTTCACTGAGCTACATCCCTAGCCTATTCTTAGTTTTTTTTTTAAATTTTTTGAGCACAGTGTTGCTAAGTCATTAAGTTGACCAAACTTGTGATCCTCCTGCATCAGCCTCCCAAAGTGCTGGGATTACAGGCCTGTGCCACCAGACCCGGCTTTTACTTAATTTTCAGTTATGAAAAATGCCAAGCACTTGTAAAAGTGTACCAAATAATACAAGGAAACCCTTTTACCCATAATACAGCTTCAAGAACCACTGAGTCTAAGCAGGGTGTGATGGTGCACACCTGTAATTCCAGCACTCTGGAAGCTGAGGCAGAAGGATTGCCCTGAATCCAAGGCTAGCCTGGGCTGGGATACATAGTGAGTTCATGACCAGCCTACACTACAGAGTGAGACCCTGTTTCAAAAACAAAACAAAAACATTGATTCATGATCAATCTTGTTTCCTCTGTATCCTCACCCATTCTCCAACTTTCATGCACTGTTTTAAAACTAATTTTACAACTCCCCAGGGTACTTCAGAGACATCCTACCAACAAATATTTCCTGGTTTACTTATCCCCTACTGGAAGGTAAGTTCTGTAAGAGCAAGGGCTCAGTCTGCTTTACCTCTTGCCCTGCCATTAGCACAGAGAATGATGCCCGACACATCAGTAATGTCTTGAGTGAATGAACTGGACCCTTAGATCTTCCCAGCCCTGAGGGTGAATTCTCCAAGTCAAGGTCTTCTTGTTAGAGGTGGGCCACAGCTGATTAAATCCCCTGTGTGCCTGGGATCCATCTTGGGCCAGGAACATGCAGAACAGGTAGGAGTTTCCCTGGCCAGTTGAAAGACAACAGCTCTTAAGTTGCCCCCTTCTCCCAAAAGAGATAAAAATCAGTAAGTCATATGTTGGTAATAATAGCTATTAAAGTACAAACACCATGGTCCTCGCACTATGCTAAGTGCTCATCTGTTAGTTAATCTCATAGCAACCTTCTTTTACAGATGAGGCAGCTAGGAAACAGAGATCGAGCTCCTGATGGTCATGGGACTCCAAGGGAGTGAGGCTAGCAAGGGATTGGCTAGACACAATTCCAGGCTTGCCTCCAACGAATGAGAAATCAGGAGTCCTGGGCTGCCTCCCGCTAACTAGGTGCACCAGGGCTCCCATGCGGCTCCCAACCTTTTCGTGTCCTTCCTCAGCCCTCCCAATTCTCCATGCCCCCTCCCTTACCTCTTCCTGTCCCAGTGGCTGCCTGCATCCTCTCCCACTGGACATATCAGCTGATCTCTAATGATTAAACTTCCAGCAGTCAGGCCAGACTTCTTGGAGGGGGGGTGGGTGAGGAGAAAAACCTGATATTTCTTGGGCCAATTTTAACCCCACCTCTAGATTCCTAGTTTTGGAATGGGTCCTTAATCTGACCCCATCCATCCAGCAGACTCCCAGGCTCCTCCCTTTTGAGGTCTAGCCAGGCACCAGGCGTGAAGTCGGAGCCAAGTCAGAGCCAAGTCGGAGCCGTTAAGGAGCTCCAGAGGGGCAAGACTAGCATGCTAATGAAAATACAAATCAAACTAGGCCTGGTGGCAGGAGCCTGGTAATCCCAGCACTCTACAAGGCTGAGGCAGGAGGATCACAAATTTGAGACCAGCATGTCCTTGTCTCAAACAAACAAACAAACAACAGGGCTGGAGATACAGCTCAGCATCACGGCCCTAGGCTTGATTCCCAGTGTCACACACACAAAGTTTTAAAAAGATTTTAAAAATAAGTCAATACCTGACAAAGTAGTGGAAGGAATGGTCAGGCATGGAGTGCAAGAACCAAAGAGAAGTGTGGGAGCTGAACGGGGAGAGTAGCAGAAAGGGGTGAGTGGGAACCCTAAAGTTGTTGGAGAAAGGCATTCCTATGGACCCTTGCAGGAGGAGAGGGGAGATGTGTGCCAGTCTGGGAGTAATGGATGGGCTCCTGTCGCTCCCACGGGTCCCTTATGGGAAGATCTGAGGGCTGAACACGGGGGGTTCTCTCTCCCAACTGGGCCAGAAGAGAGCAGCTCTGGCTACTGTGACCAGCTCCTTCCTGGCTCTCCACCACAGTTCAGATGGGGGTCTCAGGTACACCTAATCCCTAAACCTCGCAGGAAGTCCTAGATGCCCTCTACACTGTCTAATTCCCAGGACCTGAAGACGACAGGTGACTACTAGCTGGAAACCCAAGGAGCTAAGCTTTTGACTAGCTTCTCCGAGAGACCCAAATTGGCCCAGGACAGGTCAGCAGCTGTTTAAAATTGCAAATTTCTCCCCTACTTCCCAACCTACCCCTCCTCTTCTTCAGGAAAGGATTTCAATTGCAAATTTATCTCTGCCTCAGTGCTTCTTCCTACCCCCCACGGTTACCAAGTCCCCTCCTCCTGGCTTCTCCCGTCACCCACTATTTATTACAAACCTTTCACTGCAGCAATTATTTTCTCACTTTCTCTCCTCCTTCCATTTCCCTCTTCCATCTTTCCTTCCTGAGCCTCCAAGTCCCCCTCTTTGGCGGGCCTAGAAGTCACCCCCCCACCCCCCCAGTGCACACACTCCTGCTCACTTCAGACTCATCGCCATCCCTCCCTTTCGTGGTGGCTTTCCTTGAGGGCATCTTCCTCCCTTGGGACACTCAGATGTGGGTAGGAAGGCCCTGACATTCCTGCCTCCAAAGCCGGGGAAGCGAAAGGGGTAGGTCCGGTGTAGTGTGAAGGCAGGGGACTGTCGAGGAAACACCCAAGCAGAGGCCAGGGCTGAGGGCTTTGCGGAAAGGGGCTGGGGAGCCAGCAGGCAGTGGCGGCAGTGTGATTAGAGCGGAGATTGATGTGAAGGGGCGCCACAGACGGCAGAGAGAGTCAATAAAATGAGAGGATCACATTAGAGGCGACAGAGAGAGCTTTAAATTACAAGGCTGCTGCCATCGAGGGGGATGGGAGGAGGGAGGCCGGGAGCCTGGGGAGGGTGGAGAGTTCTGAGGGTGTAGTCATCCCCGAGATGAATCTGCCAGCTCCAAAATGGCCCTCAGTTTCCAGAGCTCCTTGCTGCCCTTTCATTCCATCCTTCCTCCTTAAAGCTTCCTTCCTCCTCAAGGTAGCAGAGGAGGGAAGGGAAGACGAAATGATGCAATCTGCCAGCTCCAAAATGGCCCTCAGTTTCCAGAGCTCCTTGCTGCCCTTTCATTCCATCCTTCCTCCTTAAAGCTTCCTTCCTCCTCAAGGTAGCAGAGGAGGGAAGGGAAGACGAAATGATGCCACGGAGACACAGAAGAGGTTGGTTGGTTTGCTCTTTGTTTTTTGGACTGGCCTTCCTCCCTCAGCACCAGGCTCTGGCTGTTCCTCTGGGTGAGAAGACAGGATGGAAGTGCAACTGTCCAGTTCAGCGGAAGTTATTACCCCACACATAAACTGTACCCACACCGCCAACACAGAGTACGCAGGAAAGAAAGACACAGCCAGAAGACATGCATCAGGACTGAGACAGACAGAGAGAGGAGAGATCATGAGACATGGAAAGGTCTGGACATCAAGTTGCAGAAGCAGATGAAAAGCTGGAAAAGAGGGTCTGGAAGAACGACACAGCGGTTAAAACACATGCAAGGCCCTGAGTTGGTTCCCCAGCACCACATATAGCTGGGTATAGTGGCGCACACCTGTAATCCCAGCACTCGGGAGGCTGAGACAAGAGAATTGCCATGAGACTGAAGCCAGCCTGGGATAAATAGTGAGTTCAGGACCAGCCTGGGCCACAGAGCAAGACCCTGTTTCAAGGTGGTGGTGGTGGGGGGGGGGGGGGGCTGGGGGGTGCAGCTGAAAAAGAAATTACGAGAGCAAAGGAAGGACCTAAAAATGAGAAGAGAATTTGCCCCTCACTGACAGAGCCAGAACTGGAGGCAAACTGGACCAGGTGTGCTTCCTCCAGAACACCCAGTAAAGCCAGAGCTCCCCTTGATACACACTGCTCCCACTTCTGGCCACCCCGGGAGGAAGAAACACTGCTGCTCCCCAGTGGTCACCAAGGGCACACCAAGGATGGGGCAGGCCACATGGGGACACAGGGATTTACTCTTTTGCAGTTCCCCTCCAAAAAAGCATAAAGCAAAACACATATTACTGTTCTTTTTCTCCAGAATTAACTATCAGGCAAAAGGTTTTACAGCAAAGTCTACCTGGGCAGGATCATGTTTGCTTAAAATTTGCCTACAGTAATTCCCACAACAGAGCTGTCCAAACTATTTAGCTTTTCACTTTCCCAGTTGCCTGGCCAGCTTTCCCTTGCACCGTGCCAATTTACAGGACCCTTTTTCATTGCTGTTATTTTTAATTCCTTCTGAACTTCTTTCCTAAAGCAGTGCTGTCTCCACCTCCATGTTGTCCTCGCCTTTCCTCCCTTCTTTGTTCAACCTGTTGCTTTCTATTTCTGGTGAGAAGGGAGAGAGAAACAAGAAAGATGGAGTGTACAGGGCTGGAGGCATGGCTCAGCGGTAAAGGGCTTGCCTGGCAAGTGGTAAGTATCCAATTTCGATTCCCCAGCAACGCATAAAGTGGGCATGGTGGTGCATGCCTGTAATCTCAGCACTGGGGGAGCTGAGACAGGAGACCGGCTGTGCATTCAAGGCCAGCCTGGGCTCCATAGTGAGTTCAGGACCAGCTAGGGCTGCAGAGGAAGACCTTGTCCCAAAAGGAAAAAAAAGGGGGGATAGAGTGTATGTGCCCTATTTAAGAGAAAGTAATGGTATAAAGAGCAAATAAACTCTGGCCTTGAATTCACAGCAAACCTCCTGCCTCGGCCTCTCAAGTGCTGGGATCGTGAGCCACTACACCCAGTTTAAGTGGTACTGGGGACTCACACGCAGGGCCTTGCATTTGCTAGGGAAGCGTTCTAACCGCTGTGCTATTCCTCCAGCCTCACCCGTGCTTCTAATTTCACCTTGCTCAGTTGCTAGGGTGGGCTCAAACCTGTGGTCCTCCTGCCTCAGTCTCCTGGGTAGTAGAATTCACCACCTTGCCGAGCAATCGGGCTTTGAGACTCACCATCCTGCCTGGTAAGTGAGCTTGCTTTTCTTTCAAGACAGGTCCTTACTCTGTAGTTCAGCCTGTTCCTGAATTCACTATGGGAAAAAGGGTGCCTTCCTTCTCCAGTTATGACGTCCAGAATAGGTAACAAGTGAAAAATGCGTATCCTGGGTGTCAGGTGAGTTCTTTTCCTTCCTTTCCTAGCGTCTCCTCCCCTGGAGCAGAATAGGGTGTCTACAGAGACTGACAACCTTTAGCTTTGCCCCTTTCTTGACAGACTTATCCTCTGATCTCTACCTTTTTAAAATGAGGGTGGGATAGACAGACAGGATTTTTTTTTTTTCTGAGACAGGGTCTCACTCTGTAGCTCAGACTAATCCTGAATTCACTATGTAGCCCAGGCTGACCTTGGACTCACAGCAGTCCTGTCTCAGCCTCCCTAGTGGTGGGGTTACAGGCATGCACCACCACGACTTGCTTTATGTGATACTGGTGAACTGAACTCAGGGCCTTATGCCTATCAGGCAGGCGCTCTAACTGCTGTGCCATTCCTCTAAGCCCTGGTGGACAGGATTTAAAAAAAATAGTCTAGTTAGCTTCTTACTTGGCATTCTGGCTGGTTTTATGTGCATGCATGCATGCATACATGTTGTGTGTGCAAAGGTTTGAACTTGATGTGTTTGAGACAGGGTCTTACCAAGTTGCTAAATTGCCCCAGCTGGGCTTGAACATGTGATCCTCCTGCCTCAGCTTCCCAGAGTGCCAAGATTATAGATCTGTACCACTGGCGTGGCTTACTTGGCCTTCACTTTTTCTTTCTGGTGCTTGAGATGGAACCCAGGGTCTTTGTGCCATGCTACATTCCCAGTCTACTTTTTGGTTTTTGATTTTGAGACAGGGTCTCACTAATTTGCCCAGCCTGGGCTCAAAATTACAATTCTCTTGCTTTCGCCTTGCAGTGCTGGGATTACAGGCCTGTGCTACCAAGCCCAACTTACTTGGCTTTCTTGATTGCTGGGTCTAGAGATACCCATGATCCTAAAGAGTGGAAGTTTTGCCCAGGCTCACACTGGGCACAATAGTACTAACAACCAATCAGAAACTACTATGGCCTCATACTGCATTTAAAACTATCATCTTCTCTCTAGATCTTTCTTGATTTTTTTTCTTTCCCCCCCCCCTCTCTCTCTTTCTCTCTCTCTCTCTCTCTCGGGGGGGGGGGGGGGGGCAGACAAGGCCATATGCCGTAGTCTAGGCTGGTCCTGAACTCACTATGTACCCCAGGCTGGCCCAGAACTCACAACAATCCTCCTGCCTCAGCTTCCTGAGTGCTGGTCTTACAGGTGTGCCCACCATGTCCAGGTCTTTATGTGATGCTGCAAGATCTAACCCAGGCCTCATGCTTCCTAGGCAAACGCTCAATCATTGAGCTGTGCCCTCAGCCCCATCTTTTTCTTCTATCGTGATAGGGTCTCACTGTGAGAGATGAGAAGAAACCATGGGTGCAGAGGAAGATGGGGGATGGGTAGGGAGTAGACTGGTAAAGGGCAGCTGAAGCCACATAGCCACATGTGCATAGATTTGCTGAGGTGTGCTGCAATGTGTGCTGGTGGTACAGGTGGGTGTCCACGAGTGGAGCCTTAATGACTAGGAAAGTGTTAGATGCCTAAAGACAGGGGAGCTCTTCTGCTGCATGGGTCTGTGGGATGTTACAGTCAACGCACTGGAGAGACTTGCGAGGGGTTCATGTTTTACCAGCCTCAGGATTACATGACCATATGAAGCCAGCTCAGAATACTTCTGTGTGAGCACTTGGGAGTGACAGGGCAAATACCTGTGCTCTTGAATTCAGACTCGGAATCCTGTCTCCTGGCAAAGGAACCTCTGTAGAAGAATTTAGTCTTCTTAAGCTTGAAAGAATCGCAAGCAACTCTTCTGTAATTATGGAAGGATACCATTGTACATGACTATTTGCATCTTTCTTGTTCTTTAATGTGCACCTGTGTGATGTAGTGACTCATTTAAATACCATAACAACAGCTACACTACAGTTTGAGCCATCCCTCTTCTAGAAACCCCAAATCCAAAATAATGGCTGGGAGGGGGGAGACAGGAGGAATGGCTCAGAGGTTAAAGTGCTTGCCTAGCAAGTGCTAAGTACCTGAGCTTGATTCCCCAGCACCACATAAGCCTGGTTTGGGGTGCATGTGCCTGTAATCCCAGCCCTCTGGAGGCTGAATCAGGATTACCTTGAGTTCAAGACCAGCCTGGGCTTCAGAATGAGACTCTGTCTCAAAAATAAATAAATAAATAACTCTAACAAAATAATAAATAAATAAATAACTCTAACAAAATGATGGCTGGGGTGAAACTCAGTGAGAGTGCTTGCCTAACATGGGCAAGGCTCTGGGTTCCATCTCTAGCCCTGAAAACAAATGCAGAATGCACCAAAATCTGAAATGTTCCGTGCCTGTGGTACTGAAGATTGAACTCAGGACCTAAATCCCTAGCTCTTTTTTTATTTTGGATTTTGAGATGGTCTTGCTCAGTTGCCAGGCTGGGCAAACTTGCAATCCTCCTTCCTCAGCCTATCAGAGTGCTGGTATTACTGGCATGGACCAGCACGCACAGCTCAAAATCTGAAACTTTTGAGCATGAACATGATAAAATCTAAAACTTTTTTTTTTTTTTTGAGACAGGGTCTCTCTCTGTAGCCCAGGTTGCTCCTGAACTTACTGTGTAGCCCAGGCTGGCTTTGTACTCAGGATGATCTGCCTGCCTCAGCCACCCAAGTGCTGGGATTACAGGCATGAGCTACCATGCCCAGCTTTATGTGGTGCTGGGAAATGAACTCAGGCCTTATGCTTCCCAGCCAAGTGCTTTAACTGCTGCACTGTTCCTCCAGCTCCAAAATCTGAAACTTTCTGAGCATAAACATGATGCCAATGCCATAAGTGGAAAATTCCACACCTGGTCTCACATGATGAGTCAAAGACAAAAGAAAGATGCATTAAATACTTTGTGTAAAATTATCTTCTGATTATATATAATAAAGTAGATATTAAACATGAATTTTGTGTTTAGAATTGGGGCCCCACTGAGAATAATCTTATTATGTATATACAAATATTGTTTTGGATTTTTTTGGTGGTGGTGGTGGTACTGTGGATCGAACCCAGGGCCTTCACACTGAGCTATCATCCTATCCCATTTTTACTTTTTTTTTTTTTTTATTTTGTGAGACAGAGTCTTGCTCTATAGCCCAGGCTGGTTCCTGAACTCACTTAAGAGCCCAGGCTGGCCTTGGACTCACAGCAATCCTGTCTCAGCCTTCCAGAGTGCTGCCGGGATTATAGGCATGCGCCACCCATTTTATGTGGTGCTGGGGAATTGGTACTTCAGCACTTGACTTGGCACCTGCTATGCTTTAACCGCCAAGCCATTCCTCCAGGCCCCCCCCCCCCATATTTATTTTTTATTTTGAGACAGGGTCTCATTAAGCCACCAAGCTGTTGTAGCTGAGTTATCTTCCTGCCCCAGCCTCCCAAAGTTCTGGGATTATGAACCTGTGTCACAAATCCCATAAACATTGCAAAATTTAAACAAGTCTACCCCATGATGACACACATACAATCCTAGCACTTTGGGAGGCAGACGCAAGAGGATTGTGAGTTTGAGCCTAACCTGAGCAACTTAGTAAGACCCTGTCTCAAAGTAAAAATAAAAAAGGGCTGAGAATATAGCTCAGAGAGAAAGCTCTAAATTCATTCCCCACTACTATAATAAACCAATAACCAAAAACTTCTGTCCCAGACACTTAGTATAAGGTATTCTCAACCTACAGTTGTAACAATAATAAAGTAATAGCCAATATCTTTTTTTGTGAGACAGGGTCTCAACTCTGCAGCCCAGGCTGGTCCTAAACTCATTATGGACCCCAGGCTGGCCTTGGACTCATGACAATCCTCCTGTCTCAGCCTCCTGAGTGCTAGGATTACAGGTGTGAGCCACCATGCCTGGCTTATTTGGTGTGGGGGGAATCAAACTCAGATACTTAGTGCTTGACTTAGTGCTTGTTAGGCAAGCGCTTTAACCGCTGAACCATTCCTCCAGTCTCAATATCTTTAAGTATTTACCACATGCTGAGCCCTCAGCGATTACATCTCTGATTCTCTATCACAGTATGATACAATACATATAACCATTCTCATTTCACAGACATGGAAATAGACTGAGATGGCTACATGCTTATGAAAGGTCCCCCATTTAGAAAGCAGAGGCAGGACTCAGGCAGCCTGAACACAGGGCCTCAGCTGTCAGGTTAACGCAACCTACAAACTGTGGCTGGGGTGCATCCTGTGAGAAGCCTTTGAGTTTGCATGTATTACTTTACCCTTGCACGTGTCACTCTTTTTCTTTCTGTTAATCCTGGGGACTGAACCTAGGGCCTTCACAGTGAACTACATCCTCAGCCCCTTTTATTTTGAAACATGGTGTCACCGAGACTAAATTGCTCAGGCTGGCTTGAGCTTGCAAACCAAAGTGCTGGAAGACTCCTTGAGCTTAAATGTGCTAGATACCTATTGGAGTTTCTAGATACCTATTGGAGTTTCTTAGTATGAAATAGGCCAGCCCAAGACCATTGTTTTGTGCATCTCCAGGAGGTACCACGCACCCTGCCGTTCATGTGGGGTTACTGGCCACTCAGTGTTTCTGTGGTGCTGGTGGTGAAGATGCTTTGGATGATGGTGTATCGTACCTGTTTGTGATAGTAGCTCTTGAAGCTGAAAGTCTACACGTGTATACGCATGTTAGCATATAAACTTCATCAGGCAAGCAGTCTGGTGTTGTTTAAAATACAGCCGCTTGGGGCTGGGATGTAGCATAGGGGAGGCCCTAGCCTCAAAACAAAACAACAAAGTAAGACACAACACTCCAGTCTTTAAAATCAGACAGATAGATCTGGAATCAGATTCTCATCCTATTCCTGACCTCTGCTGAACTGCTTAAAGTCTCAGTTCACTTTGTTCACGTGAGAATGAGAAACAGAACCTTTCAGAGTTGTGTCCACTGAGGTGATCATTATTGAAACTGGCACTTCTGATGTGATCAATAAATGGAAATGATAATTATCCATCCACATGCCTACTTCCTGCGTTGGGGGATATGTGTACATTTATAGCTCTTTGTGTGCGGGAGGAGGTGCAGGCTGAGGGAGCCTCTTCGGGCACGCGAAGGCACTCGCTCTTGCTCCCGGCCAGGTTCCTCCCAGGCCCGCTAGTCACACCTGCAGGGGCGCTGGCCCTTCCATCCCCGCAGGGATGCAGCCTGGTGTGTCGCCGTGTGCCTGTCTGCGCTTGGTGGCCGGCTGGCGCTGGCGTGTTTGGGGTGGTGGTAATTACTGGGATGGCCCGGCCCTAATGAGTGCGATCTCGTTACACTCTCGCCGCCTCTAATGGAGCTAACCTCATTTCACAGCCATTAGAGATGGAGATGAGGCCCCGCCCACGGGCCCCACCAGCTGCAGCCCCGCAGCCTCGGCCGCGTTCTTTCCCTCCCCGCGCTCGCCATCGCTCCTTCCACCTCTCCTGCTCCCTCCTTTTCTCTGCTCCTCCCTCCAGGTTCCCCTTTCCGTTTCCCATTGTTCTTTTCCCTATCTGTCTTTCTGCTGCGCTCTCCTTTCCCCCCTTCTTGCCTCTCGCCTGTCTCTTACCCAATCCTGGGTTCCTCTCCCGTCACCCAGTCCCCTCTCCTCTCCTCGCACCGGATTGGCCCTCCACATTTCCATTTCCCCGCCGTCTTTTCCACACCCCTCCCCCTCCCCTCCCCCACGTTGCCCTGCCTGGCCAAAGGACAAATCTCAAGGGGAAACCAGCAAAGACAAACAAGGAGCAGTGACTTCATTATCATCATTAATTTGCCACTTGAGTTCCTCCCACAAGGGTCAAAGACAGCTTGGCTTGAACTCAGGACTGACACAGGAGGGTGAGGCCACCGCCTGGCTTTTCAGCCCTGCCACGCATGCCACCACACCTCCAGCTCTTCATCCACATCCTCCTCGCCCCCCACCCCCACCCACTTCATTCCCTTTAACACAGGTTGGGCTCCTTGCTTTCTAAATTCTTCCCTAGTCCTCAGAGCCACTGGCTCGCCTACACTTTTCATTTAAATTGGGGTCATCTCTCCAGGATTCCCCACCTTCACCACTCCCTTCAGCTGTCACCTCGCCCCTACCCCACTCCCTGCCTGGTCTGTCCTGAACCTCTTTTCTGTCCTTCCTTGCTCTTCTCTCCTCCTAACCTCCTGAGCATTTCTTTCCCCAAAGCACCGGGATGTACCTCTAGGTTTTTGGAAGCCATACAGCATGAAGTAACCAGAGATGGAAGAAAGGGATTTGGGCCCAAGAGGCCAGTGAAAAACCTGGACTCACATCCTAGATCTAAGAAAATGGACGGGAGGACCAGAGGCAGGGAGCCTTTGGCTTTTGACACTAATAAGGAGTGAACATTTGGGATGGAACTGCCATGTGCCACACCCCATGCCCCCCCCCGTTCCTCTAGAGAAATGCAATCCAACACTCTGATTCTACCATCTGCCCTTCTTTACGAAGGAGCTAAATGACTGGTGATTGACTCTTGACCTTGACCCCAAGCCCAGCCCCAAAGGAGAAGCCAAGGGCAGTTAGCTGTGGCTGGCAGAAGCACTAGGGAAATGTCTCCACACGACACAAGAGTTTCTGGCTCACCCATCCTGTGCCACTGAATTCACACCTTAACTGCTACATGGGGCCAGACCCTACCTGCAAGGACTCTTCTCTACAAAACACTATCCATACCCGAGGCCAGCCATGCCCTCCTAATTGCACCGGTTTCCATGTGCACAGCATTCCAGGGCCCTGCTGTGAACTCCAAGGTCTGGGTTTTTAACTTCGATGGAATATTAAGTTCCCAGCCAAATACAGAGGACTTCTGTTCTCTCACCTGACTTCTGGGAGAAAAAGTATTGAGTGCTGATCTCTCTTGGTAAGAATTAGAAAAAGGTGTCTCAGCCCCTCACCACTGGCATAACTTGACAACAGAAGCACAGGCGGCGATCAGCCCACTGGGAGTCACCTTCAAATCTTTAGCCCCTTGGGAGGATGGGAGAGGGCCAGGCAGACAGTTCCCTGGGGCTTTTGCATGATAGGCAAGGGGCTCTGGGAAAGTGGGTGGTGGGATGACTGAGCTTAGTGTAAGTAGCTTGAGAAGAAAGATGGAAAAATCAATGAAATGAGTTTCTAACGGTGAGGTAAAGGACCGCCGTGTCGACAGCCTGTCTCCTGCTGCAAAATATGAGCTGCCCAAGTCTGGTGGTGGCTGACAGTGCAGTGCATGCAGCCACCACTGTCCCCCTTCAGGCCCCCACACAGCAGCGGCCTCTCCCGCTGCCTGACTCTTCCAGGGGCTTCCAGCTCATTCGCTCCAGTCCTCTTGCCTAGACTGCTTCAACTGACTCGGTCTTTTTTTTTTTTTTTGAGACAGGGTCTCACTTTGTAGTCCAGGATGGTCTCAAACTCACAGCAATCCTCCTACCTCAGCCTCTAGGATTACAGGCATGTACCACCACACCCAGTTTATGTGGTACTGGAGAATCTAATCAAGGGCCCTGGGGCTAGGCAAGTGTTCTAACTGCTCAGAGCTGCTCCTCCAGCCCCCAACACAGGATCTTGTGTATGTCTGTAAGGCCGATTCAACTGGACTTTTATGATCAGAAATAGGGTGAGATACAACTTAAATTTGCCTACTCACTTTGGGAACAACTGAACTTTTTCTGGAAGCCACCTCTTTCCTCTGTTCTCTCCATCTTCCTCTTGGGCTTCTAGATCTGTTCATTCAGTTTTCCCGCATTATCTCTATACAGTCTTCCCAGATCAGCCTTGAGAGTTAGCCCTGGATGGCTCCAAGCCTGCCTCTAAGCCTAAGTCCCTCCTCTCTCCCTCAGACCTGTCCCTTGTTAAGTTCCTTTTAGTTGCTGATTCTGCCCTGCCCCTTGCCTATTTATGCAAATTTAGGCTTGGAGGGAGTGTGAGAATAAGGAGGGCATCTCTAAGACTGCTTAATAGATATTTAAGCCTGTTCGGTGTGACATTGTGCTGGATGCTGGAAAACAATTAGAAACTAGTTGAGGGTGGTAGTGCACATCTGTAATCCTAGCACTCGGGGAGGGTAAGGCAGGAGGGTGTGAGGTTCTCAAAAATAAAAAAGTACAGCTGGTACAGGCCTGTAATCCTAGCACTCTGGGAGGCTGAGTCAGGGGACTGCAAATTTGAGTTCAGCCTGAGCAACTTGGCACTTTAGCAAGACCCTATCTCGGGCTAGCTCCTGGTACTCATGCCCTTGTTCAGCGCCACCCCCATGTGAGCTGGGCCTAGTGACTTGCTTCTGATCCACAGACTGTGGCAAAAATTATTAAGGTTCTGTTACAAAAAGATGAAAAAGGTGGAGGCTCAGAATGCAAGCCCTGGGCTTCATCTCCTGTACCACGAAAGCCAGGCAAATATATAAATAAAATAAATAAAAGGATGTAATATTGTTCAGTGTGAAGGCCCTGGGTGGGGTGGGGAGGGACTAGACAAATGTAGCCTCTGCTCAGATGACCACTGTGACTAAACTTGTACCTCATACCAGAAGGCTTAGTCTCCCAGACCAAAGGGACCTATTTGTCCCCTTCCTCTGCAGCCAAATTCCACTGTGCCCTCTGGCATTTCAGAACCCTCCCCTTTCTCTTTCCAAGCATCAGTTTACACTCTTCCCGGGCTCTGACACCCTCTCTTCTGCATGTGAAGCTTTAGCCTCCATTCTTAAACCCAAAGCCAGGGTTATCTTACACTGCAGCACCTCCCCTTCCTGCTCACAGGGCTCTTTTCCTCTCCCATTCTGTGACTGTCATTTCCAGTTTTCTTCCATCTTGGCCGGCCTTTCAGTCCTACCATTCTGATCTCAATCCCTCTCCAGAGGTCTCTTCCTTCTGCTCCTGTCAGGTTCTAGCAAACCACAGGCACAAACGAGAGTTGCTTTTGACAACTGTGGTCCTGAGGTAGAACAGCTTCCAGGAAAGCAAGGTCAAGCTGTCAGGCTTTGACCGGGCCTGGGCCTTAGCTCCACATGTGACAACAGCTCCTCAGCACAGCTGCAAGTTGTTCCTGAATGGGTCTCAAGGCAACACCAGCTGCCTCTGACATCATAGAGGGAGGAACCCTGTCGGGTTGCCAAGGCAACTCAGCAATTTATGACATCAGAGGCTTGAGGTCTTTGGTTCTCAGGGGGGTGGGAAGATTCAAGTTCCTATCATTTTGAGTAAATGGGAATTCTACTTTTTCATCTCTTTGCCAGTGTTGTTCTGGCTTGGGAATAAAATGCAAAGGCCTTTGGAGGGGTAGTGACTGATGAGGCCAATAGAATGAATGCCTGTGAGGTTTTCTCTCTCTCTCTTCATTAGATACATCTGCACTTTCTCTCCTCTCATGGGCATCTCTCGCTTTGGGGGGCCCCGTGGTATTTATGCTGTTTCTTTTTTTCCAAATCACCCACCCTCCTGCAGTGCTCCTTTCGCATCAGTCCTGCTGTGTCCTTGCGCACCAGAGGCGTCTGTTTCCTTTGATACCTCCTCCTCTCCTCTCTCCCCCTACCAAGCTCTGCGAGGCTCTGATCTGCTTCAGCTGTCTTGCCTGGCTATCCATTCACCTTTGTACCATACCCTTTTCCTGCCCATCTTACTTGTCAGTTCCTCCCTTCCCCCACCTTACCACTGTATTCATTTCATGCTGCTGTTTTGTTGACCCTCTTCTTTAAGAATAATCTATCATTTTTCTTCCTCTTTACTTCTGCATAGCTATTAACTCATTTATTTCATTCTCTCAATTTTTCATTAATCATGACTCAATTCCTCCCCTTCCCCCATTCCGCATAGGTTTTCTTCCCTCCCTTTTCGCACGGCCTTCACATCATACATTTTCCCGCCCCGTGAGGTTCATTGTACTAGGTCTCCCCTTTCCTTCTGTAATTCCGTTCGCCTCTGAAATCTTCCACCAGCTGCCCATATTCACCTCCTTCTTTGACCCTTCCAAGCTATGAGGTCTGGAAAAGCAACACTAGAGTTCAACTCTCCAAATCCTCTATCCACCTTTATCATTCTTTAGGCCGAATGAACCCGGCCCCGTCCCAAAGACAGCTACCCTCATCATAATAAAAAGTGCCTTATAAGGAATGGTGTGGAATCCAGATAATTGTAATACTAGGGTCCTAGGAGGAAGACAAACTAAAAAGTGAAGAAAAAGCCAATGGAGAATGAACTGGAGAATGGGGCACAGAGAGGGTGGAGCTTAGAGTCCTAGAGAATGTCCCTTACAAAATCAAAGTTGACAGTTAACTGACATAATGGCACTGATAGACGAAGGGGTCATATGCCCCTGGAAGCCCATTAAATTGATTTCTTGGCCTGTTTATATGACTTCACAAACCATACTCTCCCCCTCTCCCAGCCCCTTATTGTGGTTATCTTCTGTTGCTGGGGTTAAAACGCTGGTAAGAGAATGGATAAGAGAAACTTCCGGTGACCAAGGAGAAAAGGTGGTAAGAAGATAGATTATGAGAACAAAGGTGAAGAAAAAGCAAAGGGAGAGCACGGGATACTGGAATCTTTTTTAAAAAGTGAAATAAAATGCGGAAACGAAAAAATACACAATGGTACAGTATGGAAAGGGAGCTAAATTAAGTCAGCAGGGAAGAGGTTTGTGGTGGAAAGCTCTTGGACAGACAGATGCTCCTCAGGAGAACAGAAGGTGAGGTCTTGAGGGGAACACAGGCACATGGCAAAAGCGAGGAAGTTTCAAATCCGCCCAGTGACGAGAGACGGGGAAGCTGCCTTGGCCACGCTGAAGGGGCAATGGACTCTCGGGCAGGGGACGTATCTGCTCCATACCCTCCAGCTTAGGCCCCACTATCACAATCACGGCCGAAAATCACTCTCCAAAGTAACACGCGAAGGCCAGACATGGGGCCGACTCTGTGAAGGAGAGGGCCTGGAGTCCTAGACGGCAGCAGTCGGGCAGCCCAGGCGTGACGCGCAGTGACAGGGACACACAGGGAGAGGAGCACTCGCATGGGCAGGGTCACGCCGACAGCGACACACAGAACGGAGGGTGGACAGGACACGGAGACGGGAATGGCAGAACCCAGCAGAGACCCACGGGCAGAGATCGGCGGGAGCGGGCCCCAGGCACAGACAGAAGCGTGCTGGGGCGCCAACGTGACGCTCCTCCTAGGGAGGAACAGCTGTGGGGTCGGGGGAGGGGGCGAGACAGGCGCGCTCCACCTGGGAGGGGACTTTCCGGACCTACTCGCATCTTCGCCCTCAAACTCAAGCAGAAAGAGAGTACCCACGTCCACGTCCTGCCACCCCCGCACCCCAGCGCGCTAGCCCATCCGTCACGCTCCCGCCGCGACTCCCTCCCGGCCCGCCCCGCCGCCGGCGGCTGACAGCTCGGAGCCCGCGCACTCACCCGGCCCCTGCCCTGCAGGACCCCGCGGCCCGCCGGCTCTGCGGCCCGTCCAGGCTTCCGCCACCCCGGCCGCCCGCTCCCCGTCTCCCCTCCGCCCCTCATCTCTCTCCCTCCGTCCCCGCACGCTCCCCCCTCCCTGCCCCCGCTTCCCCGGCTGTCCGTCCGTCCGTCCGTCCGTGTCCCCTCCCCCAACCCCTTCCGGCCCCTCTCCGTCCTCTCCAGCAGCCGTCTCCGAGCGCTGGAGCTTCCGAAGAGCGAGGAAGGGAAGAAGAGTGAGAGGCAGAGCAGGAAAAACACCCACCAACCCGGCAGCATCGGAAATCGATGCACTTACACCTCAGCTGGAAGCAGGGACGGGAGTCGAACCGCGGCCGCCGGCAGCGCGAGGCGGGAGGGGAGGGGGCGGCTCTTGGAAGCGACTTCTCCGATGTGTTGATTCCTTTTTTTTTTTTTTTCCCCTCCTCCTCCCTCCCTCCAGCGCTCACTCCGGGGCGTCAGGGACGGAGATGGAAAAATAAATAAATAAATAAATTCACGGCTGTGAGGGAAGTGAAGGAAAATAATCAATGCTATTTGGCTGCGGCTGAAGTGTTTTCCCGGCTTCGTGAGGGGGTTTCCATTGATTCACCCTGGGCACTCGCTCGCTCCCTGCCTCCTCCGCCTCCGCCTCCTCCTCCTCCTCCTCGCCCTCCTCCTCCTTCTCACCCTCACTCCTCCGCCTCATTCACTGGCTGGAGCCGAGGCGTCCCACACAATGGAATAATCAATACCCAGGCGCCCGGGGCGGCCCCACTGAGCAGGTGCAGCGTCCGCCCGCCGCGGTGCATGCCGGGAGTTGTAGTCTGCCCGCCCCCGCTCGCCGGCCTGCTAGCGCCCGGTCCGCTGAGCCACCCGGGACCCAGGAACCCTGGGCCGAACGGGGTATGGAGGTACACGTCAGCCCGGCCAGCTGCCTTCTTGACTCTAGCGCAGGTCCACCTGGGACCTGCAAAGGGGGCAGGTCTCTTTAAACTCCTTGTTTTCTCCTGCCCACATAAACCACACACGTGTTTTGCTTTGAATAGCAAGCTCTGTTGTCTACCAGCTTCCTAGAGCTGCCTGAGATTCGTCTCTGTTTTTTTTTTCACTCCCTTCTCCCTGCTTTATTCTTTCTCCTGCCTTTTGACTGGTGCTAGAACCTTCTCTTTCACAGCTTCTGTCTCCTCCACGTGGTCACAAAATCCTCTGAGTTGGGTAGGGGGAGGGGAGGTTCTTGCTCCCTCTCCTCAGTTTATCAGCTGGGAAGCGCCCGTGCTTGTCACTTGTCAGGTGTGTGTGTGCGTGCCAAAGTCGTCTTCTCTTAAACAGCACCCTCTCTCCGTCCCCCAAGTTTACATGGGGATAGGGAGGGGGGAAAAAGCACTTTGAATGCCTACTATGTAATGAGGCAGTCTGCATTTTACCAATGAAAAAGCAGAGTCTCACAGAGGTGGCACGGCTTAAGCAAAGCCAAGTATCTGGAAAGCGAAGCTGAGAAATCAACTCCAGGTGTGTCTGTCTCTGGAGCCTAATCTTTCCAATCCATTAAATTGCTGCCTCTGCACCCAACTGGATTGAACTTTACATAAAGGCAAAACACTAGGTCTTGTTCCTAGGACAACAAAACCAAAAAGCAAAGGAAGAAAGATGGGTGATGGGTGAAAGGACCTGGGGCTGAGGTCTGCTCCCTTCCTGGTGGTGTTGGCACGCTGTGGTGGAAGGGATACATCTCAAGTTCAATAAATTACCACTAAGTCAAGTCCGGTGGTGCAGGCTTGTCATCACAGCCCTCCAGATGGATGCTGAGGCAGAAGGATTGCAAACTCAAGCCCAGCCTTGGCAATTTAGTGAATTAGCAAAACCCTGTCAGAGGAGGAGGAGAAGGAGAAGAAAAAAGGAGAGAAGGCCATGTTCCTGTGTTAAAAAAAAAAAAAAAAGCCAATTCATTGACCTCTCCACAGTACTTCCTACTAGTTAAGTGTTTCCAGAAACATACTGGGAAGGGGGCAGGTATGGAGAATCTGGCCCTTCTCACCCGTTACAGAAGCCTGGGAGTTGAGAATATTCCAATCCAGAGGGTCAAAGGTCTACAGATAACTATAGTCCTCAGATGGAGCAAGAAAAAGAAACTTTTCATATTGGTCTCCAGGGCAGCCAGAGGGTCTTCCTCTATTTATTTAGGTGCTCTCACCTGGCCCCTGCCCTGCATCACTCGCTCCCCGCCGGCTCTGCGGGATTGGGACTAGGGCATTCCCACTGAGCTATATCCCAGGTTTCATTTTGGATTTTGAGACAGCATTTTGCTAAGTCACTAAATTGCCTTGCTTGTCTTCCTGTATTTAAATGTAAATTAAATAGTCAAATATTTCTCTTGGCCTAGGGTAGATAGCTCAGCATTTACTAGTGCTTGCCTAGCAAGCGCACAGCTCTAGGTTCCTCAACACCACATAAACCAGGTGTGATGGTTCCTGCCTGTAATCCCAACACTGTGGAGGCTGAAGCAGGAGGATTGCTATATGTTTGAGGACAGCCTGGGCTACATAGTGAGTTTAAGACTCTGGATTACAGAGAAAAACCCACCTCAAAAAAAATTATTTTTTTAAATTGACAAAAAATTTATTCCAGCTTTAAAACTGAGACTCCTTAGTCTGGCACTCAAGTGCATTTCTCTTTTACACATCTTCTACTTACATACTGGCCAGGCACTCTTGCTTCTGGGCCTTTGCTCACAATTTCTACCTGTACCCTTTGCAACTGTGGAAATTCCACCATACTTTCAATTCCACTCAAAATATCACTTAGTCCTTTGGGACAGTGTCCTACCTGCTCTTACCCTGAACTTTCGTACCGGGATGTTTTGATCCCCTCTAAAGCTCCAGAGTAGATAAACTGGACTTACTCTCCCCTCAACACCTTCCCCAAGTAGGTGGGTCTCCATAATAAATATTTGCTGGGCACGGACTGTCAGGTCCATTGCCTGCGCTGGCAGAGACGGCGTTGAAAACTTAAGCTCTTGCACTCTGTGCTCCCCAGTGTTCTGTAACCTCAGTTCAGCTGTACGCAGAGTCTATTTGGCAATAATTGCAGCTTTCTAGTCACCATAGCGACGGGTGGGTTAAAACGGCAACTCCCCTTTGGAACTACATCTCCCATCATGCATTGGGCCGCAGGGTGCCGGGATCAGCCTGAGGCCTGAGACCCCACCGACCCGTGCGCCTGAAGGATGGAGATGAGGAGCCGAATGGGAGGGAGCGGTCCCAGTCTCTAGCGCACCAAGGAGATCGCGGTCACCCATAACTTAACAGGCCTCTCAGGCCCAAACCTACCCTCGGCACCGCCACCACGGGCCTAACATGGCCGCTGGTGCGGAAACCGGCCCGGCGCGGAGAGCCTCGGCAGAGGTCCGGAGCCTGGGACTACTCCCGGCATTCCTCGCGGCGTAGCGTGGACTCCTCCCTTCCCCTGTCTGTTCCGCAGGAGGGAGATTCTTGGGCTTTGAGGTGAGATCCGAGGCCTTGCCGGCCGGTGCTGAGAGGGTGGGCCACGGGCAGTCATTGAGCCACCGGCCTCCTGGAATGGGAAGATGTAGAGGAAGCGCCGAAAGGTTATCTGCTAGGTACCCTGCTTTCCAGGGAGCCCGTCGGGTTGACAGCCTCCGTAGTGGAGGGGACTTTACTAGCGACCTGTCATTGTCGTAGAGCCTTAAAACCTGGCAGACAGGGCCTTGGATCGCGGTGTGAGAGCTCTGCAAAGGGTGCCTCTTAATTTTACCCAGAGCTGGGGTCTCTGCTGTGCTGTCACCTGCAGGCCACGCACCTTTGGGGGACTCAGCGAATGTTTGTTGCAAATATTTGTTGCAGGTAGCATGGCCCAAGGCTTGATAGAGGTGGAGCGAAAGTTCGTTCCGGGTCCTGGCTTGGAGGAACGGCTGCAGGAGCTGGGCGGCACCCTGGAGCACCAAGTCACTTTCAGAGACACTTACTATGACACTCCCGAGCTGGGCCTCATGCTGTCTGACCACTGGCTGCGACAGCGCGAGGGTAGTGGATGGGAGCTCAAATGTCCTGGGACAGGAGGTGTCACGGGATCCCACACTAAGTACTTGGAACTCACATCTGAACCGGCGATTGTGGCCAGGCTCTGTGAGGTGCTGGGATCTCAGGGGCTGGGAGGAGGTGTGGCTGCTGTGCTGGGTCTCCTTGGACTGCAGGAAATAGCGAGTTTTGTGACTACACGGAGTGCCTGGAAGTTAGCATTCTCTGGAGCTGATGGAGCGAAGTCACTGCTCAGGGTGGACCTGGATACCGCGGACTTTGGCTACGCCGTGGGTGAGGTCGAGGCCCTGGTGCATGAGGAGGCTCAAGTGCCATCTGCCCTAGAGAAGATCCACAGCCTCAGCAGCGTGCTTGGTGAGGGAGACAAGCCTTTCATGCTTTCCTTGCTCCCCATGTTCGGGAAGGATCCACTGGACTAAGAGTAGTTTCTGTATTATTTCTGTGTCAGGAATTTTTAGCAGTTTTCTAGAGGACCCAATTTGCTTAGAGTTCTGTCAAATCCAGCTTCCCCTTTTACATCAGCTAATCTGGATCTTCTCCTCCCATGTGTCTCTGGTCTCCCTGTCATTCTGCCTCATTCTCACACCTCTCTATAGGTTTCCAGTTCCATCTGTCGGTTCGCCACTTTGATCCTTTCTTCCCTGTCCTTTTGTTTGTACAACCTCCTACACCCTCACCTTTGTTCTTGGTTTTGAGTAAAAGGCAACAGCAGTGCACTTAGGTGAGGCAGTGGGGTAAGTTTCGGCAGGTTTTTCTGTTCCTGTGATTAGTTCCCTGTGGACATTTTATCCACACGTGTATGGGACTGCACACTGCACGCCATCCGAACCTACTCTACAAACTTTCAGTTTCTTACTATGTGCTCAGCAGGCTGCTGGGTACTAACAACAGACACTGGCCAAGGCCATTCAGAGCTGAGAATTCCATACGAATTCCACCCCGCAGCTCTAGCTCTCTTCTTCTCTCCATAGTCCCTGATTTCTGTGTATCTCTGCGAGTGCTTCATTACCAGGTTAATGAGCTTTGGCCTGCTGAGATGGGCTTTACTCTTAATTAGGGGACAGGAGTAATAAGTGAAATGAGCTGATGTTGAGGGATTCTTTTTTGTCTTCATGGTGCCTGGGTACCCCTTCACTGTTTCTCCTTGGTGGGGAGACCCTCACGCATGTTTTCCCAGCCACTCTTGCTTGAAGTACCTCTTTTCAGGTCTTACTCCCCAGGCCAGTGAAGGGGGTAGGAAGTTGGTCAGATGGCATTCACCATCCTGCTGCTGCCTTGAAAACAACTTTGGGGTCCTGGGAGCAATGTCGAGGCATCTACAACGGCCCTGTCTGTTTCTTTGCTCATTGTTCTTTTGCCTGTAGGTCTGCCAGCACAGGAGACGGCACCTGCTAAGCTCATTGTGTACCTACAGCGCTTCCGGCCTCATGACTATCAGCGCCTGCTACAAGCAAACAGCTCCAGAGAGAGGCCATAGGGAACTAAACGTCCCAACAGCATCCTGGGCTAGGAGCATCTCTTCCCAGAAGAGCACGGGAACTCGGGGTTCAACGCGATCCCACGCTTGGGCTCGCATCGCCTCCTCCAGCTGTGCCTGTTCTTTCACCTTGTCCTCAGTGACCCTTCCTATCGCCCTCCCTGGCTGCCTCTTCTCCCTCATCCGTCAGATGCAATCTGTGGGCCGCCCCTCTTCCCTGGCCGCTAAGCAGCCTCCATTGATTTCCGCTCGTGTTTATAGGATTTCCACTTAGCCGTGATCAGTAGTTAAGCACAGGAAAATCCCTTGCCACCCCCCTCCCTTGGTCGATGCCATTGATTCTGCCAGCGGCTCTGAAACTGCCTTACAGCTGAGTTAGAGGCGAGGGGAGGCAGCAGGGATTTCCCTGCCTTAGAGGGTAGGGAAAGGGTTGGGAACTCCTGTTAGAAATCCAGAAATTCTACTGATTTTGCCTCTGTACTCAGTTCTAGCCTGGAGGGTAGGATGTAGTTTATGGGTAAATTTGCTTCCAGACTCGGACAGGGGGAGGGAGAAAACCTTCACTGTTGAGACAGGTTCTAAGCATTCCAGGAAAGATTCATACTTCCTGTGTGAGGAGGTTCTTGCTGTTATTCATATATTTTCTACCTCAAACATACCCATATACAGCTTTCCACCTCCCTCAGTCTTTATTGGGCTTCCAGTATTTGTAGGGGCAGAGACAGGCCCCCACAATTTTACATTGGCAAAGGCAGGGCCAGAGTGCCACCTGCTGGTAGCCCTCAGGGGTAGGTTCCCAGCTGCGGGGACCCTGGGGTTTGGGGGTGTGGGACACAGGATTCTTCATGATGAGTGGAGACAGTTACTGCCATGTCTCCACAGGCAAGTTATTCACCTCAAAGATCTCCTGCACCGACTGGCCAAAGTGCTTGTAGGTGAGGCGCAGCTTTAGCCGCAAGGGGGCCTGGGAATAAGAGCAGAGACTGGGCTTAGTGCTCACAATTTCTCTCTACCTGAGTCTTATTCACAGGGTCCTGGAACTCACCTTGTTAGGGTTGAGGATTCTGAAGAGCTGAGTGATGGGCAGGCCTCCCCGAGCTGGAACTGTGTCCCCACTGGGGGCAAGTAGCTGCAGCTGGAAACTCTTGAACACAAGGTTTGGGAAGAGTACAGGAAGGCAGATGGCTGGGTGCAGACAGCTCCTCCAAACACACTGGTTCCAAATCCTCTGCCCATCCCTCCCCAGGTTCCTCCTCCTCTCCCGCCCACCTCCTCTGCTTTATGACTTTTAACCCCAGGTGCCTAGGTTATCCGTCTACCCCAATCTTTACCAACCTTGGGCACGGCTGCCTGGCAGATGAAATGGGTGACATCACCGCCTGAAGAGTTGGTGGTGGTGACAGTGATTAAGAGCAAAGCAGGGGTTCCAGGGGGTCGGATGAAGGACAGGTTCAGTTGTACCCCCTCACGTTCAAACACTTTGAGATTTGGAATGGGAGCTACAGTAGGGAAAGACAGATACTCAGCGTGCAGGCTTGACGTAATAGTGGGGTAAGGACCTCTTGGCCCTGCACTGCCCTAGATGCTAGTGACAGGGAAGATAAACAGCTGACATCAGAGTTGGGCATGGCGGTGCATGCCTCCTCAGGAGGCTGAGGCAGGAGGACTACAAGTTCAAGGTCAGCCCTGGCCACTTGGTAAACTTCAAAATTTAAAAAAATAAAACTTTTCTTTAAAAAGGCCTGGGAACCAGGTCTGGTGGTGTAGGCCTATAATCGTAGCACTTGGGGAGGCTGAGGCAGGAGGATCACAAGTTCGAGCCCAGCCTGGCCAACTTAGGAAGATCATAAACTCAACTAAATAATACAATACAAATGGGCCAGGGATGCAGCTCGAGGTGAAGGCCCTGAATTCAATCTCTGGTACCACAAAAAAAAAAAAAAAAAAAAAAAGGAAAGAAAGAAAAAAAACAAAACCCAAAACACCTAGGAGTGTAGTTCAGTAGTCAACACTAGCCTTGTCTAGCATGCTTAAGGCTCTGGGTTCAGTCCCCAGCGGTGGGTGGGGAAGAAAAAGTGAAGTTAGGGTGGACAGTCTAGTGGGGAAAGGGGAAGAAAAGCAGGAACAGAAAATGAGCAAGATAATCAAGCCGTAATGGGAGCTAGGAGGGGAATGAGCTAAGCCAGAGTAACTCGGAAGAGCTAACTTCCACAGAAACGGGGGAGGCACCTGCCATTCCAGCTAAAGTCTGAAAAGTAAGTCCACGGAAACAAAGCAACACAACATGCCAAGGGCTTGAGGAAGACGGCTATGGGGAACTGAGGGGCTGGTGGAGTGGCCAGTGGGAAAATGGCATGAGATGGGCCGGGAAGGAAGCCGAGTCTGGCAGGATGGGAACGACGGGAAGACCCTAAGGGAGCCGGGAGCAGGTGGGCATGGTCAAATGAACCCTTTTCCTCACCAATATGGAATGGGACGGGGACACACAGGAAGGAAGGGGATACAGGAGTCTCTGTCCTTGGCTCCCACCCTCCTCTCAGACACGACTCCTGTGCTGAGCTTACCTGAGGATGGAGTTGCAGAGGGAATATCAACAAGGTGTACCAAGCCACTCTCCAGGGAAGGACTCAGAGAAGGAGGCTGCTGGGCATATTCAGAAGTGCCATCCAGGAGATCTAGCAGATTGAGGAGTTTTGAGGCCTGAGGCAAAGGGAGAATGAGCAGGGCTGGACTTGGAAGCCTGACCACGTCGTCCCTACCTGGGATCCGGCTTCCTTACCTGTGGCTCCGTGGGACCGGGGGCTGTTGCTTCGGAAAGCTGGGCTGCTTCTTTGCTCTCCGTTGCTTCACCATCAACCTGGGGCCCACCCTGTTCCACAAGGGGCATTTTTTCAAGGATGGCAGCCCTGAGAAGATTGAATGCAGGTGTTCCTGTGTGTGTGGTCCTGCGCCTCTCACAAGAAACACCTGGCATGAGGATTAGGCACATGGAGAGCCCTGCGTACTTGGTGGGCCAATGCCCTTCTGATTTCCAAAAATGGTCTGCTGCTGGTTTTCAGGTCAGCAAAGAGGTTGGGAACCAGCTTAGCTTCAATGACTGCATGAAAGGCTGTCATTGGAAGAAGAAAGACTCAGGGAAGGGTGAGTCCTTGGTATTAGAAGGGAGCCATTTGGAAAAGGGCAGGGGTTTAGGACGTGGCGGCAGACTGCTGGACACACCTCAGGTGGTCGTACTTCTGGAAGAGCGCGTTATACTCCACAGCCCGCTGCTGCAGCTCCACGTCCAGACAGCTCCCGTAGATGGATACCACCTGGCGAATACGACTGACCCACGGGGGCGGGGGGGGGGGGGAGTGTGAATGACAAGGCAGTTTGGGCTCCCTTTGCGCTCTGAGATGTGGCCGGGGAGAAGCACACCCAAGTACACCCAAGATAGGTGGCTCAAAAGCCAGAATCTAAAAGCTGGGGGAGTAGGGGTGTGTGCACCTGGTCCTGGGATCGAATCCAGGACCTTCACACTGAACTGCATCACCCGCCCATTTTTATTTCTGATTTTGAGACACGGTTTCACTAAGTTGCTTAATTGCCTAGGCTGGGCTTGAACTTGGACCCTTCTGCCTCAGCCTCCAGCATGTTGGGACTCTAGCTGTGTGCCACCATGCCTGGCTCCTTGGGAACTTAGAAACTGGTGGGCACAGTGGAGGGACATAGTTCCAGAGGATGGAACCCTTTCTTACTTGGTATCCCCCTGGAGCCGGGTGCTGAGCTTCATGAGGGCTGTGAGGGCATATCCGCAGGTGGCTGGCAAGGACATATGGGATTGTAGCACCTTTTCCAGTAGTGCTAACACCTCCTCCTCTTCCACCTGTGAGTGTGGATAACGGTAGTGACCGGGTCCAGCCTGTCTTCCCTATCAAGTCCCTCCCGGGTACCCATCACGCAGGCATTACCTGAAGGGGCTCAGTTTCCTCACAGCTGTCCCCCAGCAGGAGGTCCCCATATTCCCCGATGCACCAGACTGCCACCTGCACTAGCGGTTGCTGTGTGGGAGAAGAAATACTGCTGGGCCAGTGTTTGGAGAGAAACCTCCTCTCTTCCAGACCCTGAAACATTCCTGCAGGCAGTGCAGAGATCCTGAGCGATGACAGGGTGGGGAGGGAAGTTTGTTAGCAGGCTCCGTTCTGAGACTGAGCTCCCACTGCCCTCTGGTGGCCAATCCTGAGAGCTACATGGCCTGCGTTTCTGCCTACCCTCCTTAACATGGAAAAGGGGCTATACAGCCAGTCCGCCAGTGTTGTGGTGTACACCAATAATCCCAGCACTCGGAAGATTGAGGCAGAAGGATTATGAGTTCAGGGTCAGGCTGGGCTACACAGTGAGATGAGTCTCAAAAAAAAAAAAAGATAAGGGGGCTATAGGTATTTGCAGATCTATTTATCTCATTTGATCCTCAATGCTGCTCTGGGAGATGGACTGGATAGAAAACTGAGCACATGGGGTCTAAAGGAAGATAAATTACTCATCTGGGGTTACAGAGGCAGTAGGTAACCCAGCCGGGACAGAAGCCCAGGTGTTCTGTTTTATATCTTATTTTTATTTTTTATTTACTTGGTACTGGAGATTGAACCCAGGGCCTTCGTACCGAGCTACATCTCTAGCCCTTTTTATTTTTATTTTGAGAAAAGGTCTTGCCAAGTCACTCAATTGCCCAGGCTGGGTTTGAACTCCTAGTCCTCCTACCTCAGCCTCCCAGAGTGCTGGGATTATAGGTTTAAACTGTCTCCTCTACTATGCAGGTGGCTGTGACCAGAGGGAAAAGCAGTTCAGAATCTAGAGCAGGGGGGATAGAGGAATGGTACAGTGTTTAAAGCACTTGCCTAGCAAGCACATAGCCTTGAGTTTGATTCCCCAGCACCACATTAACGGGGCATGGTGCTGCACATCTGTAATCCCAGCACTTGGGAGGCTGAGGCAGGAGGATTGCTTGAGTCCGAGGCCAGCCTGGCCTCTTCAGTGAGTTCAGGACCAGCCTGGGCTACAGAGTAAGACCTTGTCTCAAAAGAAAACAAAAACAGAGTAGGAAAAAGCACAGGAAGGGCTGGGCAGCCATGGGACGGGACAGATGGGGATGGTACCTGGGAGATGTCCTCTGTCAGGGCTCGGTAGAGGCGGCGCACAGAGTAGGCATGCAGCTCCTGGGCACCCCCAATCAGCTGGATCAGGTTGGCCACTGCGTCGTCCCGCACGTGAGTGCCTGCCTGGAGCGGGTGGATGCAGCCCATTAGTGTGGGGAGCTCTGTCCACTCCTGCCCAGCTCTGACCAGCCCGTCTCACCGTTGTCAGCACATGCAGGATGGTGTCTATATGCCACCGCTTGGTTGGAGCAAACCTAGGGGACATTGCTCATCAGTCGGGCAGTATCCCTCCCTAGACTTCACCCTCTCCATCTGGAAAGCAGGTGAGCACCTGTCACCTTACCTCTCTGCAGCCAGTAGAATGCCAGAGGCACAGTCAGTCCGTAGATCAGGGGGGCAGGACTCAAGAAAGGTCTGCAGCTCCTGCATCATGGCTCGCACGTTGGCGCTGTTCACCAGAGCTAGGCTCAGTTCCAAGGCCCGCCTGGCGAGAGAAAGGTGTTTGTAGTAGCCTAGGTCCCAGCTCCATGCCTCAGGCCCTCCCCATTCCCAGGCACCTGTCCCGAGTCCTCCCACTCCCACTGCTCTGAGCTCGTTGGGTCTTGTCCATCAGACACTCGGTCCTCTGCCCTGTCCTTTTTTCTCCATACCATTTTTATTAATATATATGCAATACATAACATTTACAATGAACTTGAGTATTCTGTGCACATATATATCGCATCAACATTACAATCCTTTTCCCTTTCCATTTTTGGCCCTCCACACCCTCCCCATCCCCCCTAACTCCCACTACCACACCCATTTGGTTCTACAGAATGCCAATATTCTGGCTTTCCCAAATGCAACATTCAACACATTTAATCTTCTGCGTCTGACTCACTTCACCACTCAAATCCCCCCCCCCCCTTTAGCTCAGCTTCCTACCCCTAGAATGGGCTGCAGTGGCCACATCTTGATGCCTCTTTTTCCCTGTGCTCTTGTCCCTTCTATCTCCGCTCACCGGCTGAGGGAGGCATCAGTTTCCTGCAGACACTCCACCACAGTGGAGCGATGTCGTTGCACAGCACTGTGGTCACACTGCACCAGCCGTAGCAGTGAGGTCAGGGCTACGTACCTGGCCAGAGTGGGAAAGGACCTATTACGCCATGGTCATCAGCCCTGATACCCCGTCTTGCCCTCGGCATACGAGTACGATGTATGCGGGTCAGGAGATTCTGGAGAGGGATGCAGGAGGCCAGGGCTCAGTGGCACAGCCTCGCCAGATGCCAGGGACTATTACCTAATGTTCTTATCACTGTTAAGCAGGAAGCGACCGAGAATGTTGACAGCTAGGACCTACAGGAGACAGAGGGCAGGGTGACTGACAGATGCAACAACCAGCTCACCCAGGAGTGGCGACCACATGGCACAATACTACAGATGCGGACAAGCCAGTGAACAGGGCCTGTCTATCTAGCTGGGGGTGAAGTGAGTAAGCCCGAGGGGAGAGTGCATGGCATGCTACCCGTAGGCCAGCTGCAGAGCGGATGTCCATGATGGTGAGGACTGTCTCAAACAGAACTGCATTGCCTGCGTTCCGGCTGGTATCTGTGTTGGTGGCCACCTGAGTGGATAGGAGAGGAGATGCGTGTGCACAGGGCTCCCTTCTCTCTGCTCATCCTAGGGGTCTGAAAGGTCTCCACCATGTCCTCTGTTCGTCCCTCATCCATCCAATAAAGTCCCCAAACCCAACTATGAGCCAAAGCCAGCCTGGACACTACGGCAAAAGTTCTATGAAAGACTCTGTCTCTCTTCCATAGAGTTCAGTGACTACTGCAAGCCTGTAGTCCCAGCACTCTGGGAGGCTGAGGCTGGAGGATCTCAAGTTCAAGACCAGTCTGGGCAACTTAGCCACTTGGCGAGAACCTGTCTGAGAAAAAAATAAAGAAAAAGAAAGAAAAAAAAGAAAACAGAAAAAAGGAAAAGGCTGGGGATATAGCTCAGTGCAAAGATCCTGGGCTCAATTTCTAGGACCACCCACCCACCCACACACTGGCTAGAGTGGGTGATGACAACACGGCCAGTGCACGGCGAATGGTTATGTGAGAGACGCACAGGGCTGGTGGACCTCAGCGCAACACACTTAAGCAGTGATACTCCTCCCCCAGCCCTCACCTGGGCCAGTAAGTCATTCATGATCTCACTGCTTTCCTCATGATTCCGGCCCAGGATCCGAAGCAGACGAAGTATTTGAACCTGAAGTCAGGTTAAAGGGTGAAAGGCAGAGGGGTTCATAGGATAAAGAATTATGGGGCTTAGGAGAAAGACCCAACACTAAAGACAAAATTGTGAGGGGTCTGGCTAGCTCCTTGGAGTCTCCCACCACTCCCTCTCACCTCCATAGGTCCTTTATGTGCTAAGGTCAAAAGAGTTAAGGATTGGCTTATTTTATTTTTATTGTTATCAAACTGAACTTTTTGATCTTGGGGCAGGTGTTCTGTCTTCTTCCTCAACTGATCCTGGATGGTCAGGGCAATCTTAAACTCACCATCCTCCTGCCCAAGACAGTGAGCCAATGTTTTCTGGGGGGTGACCAATGGCACAGCTACTGCTAAACCTTTTCTGCTCTAGGGGCACAGTAGGTTAACCTACCTGCAGGAAGGGGTCACTGACTCCAGATATGCTATGCTCTGTGGAGTATCCTGTTGTCACCAAAGTCCTGAGGATCTGCACCAGCTGGGGTACCACCTGGGGGAACGCACAGCCCTATCTAGGCATTCCTTTTCATCCTTTCAATCTTATACCCCGTTCCTCCCCCTACTGTCCCTCTTTGCTAGCCTTGGGGTCTGCCCCTTCACCAGCCCACCTTTCGAAAGTGCCTGAGGGCCGCAGGGCTTCGTTCGCAGAGCTCCATGATCAGCGTGATGGTGCCCAGCAGGATGCCTGGGGTCAGGGTGGGCAAGTGAATGGTGTGCCGGGGCACAGAGGTTGACTTTGTACGTTTGCGTGCAGGTACGACCCTTATCATATGAGCTGGTGCTCCTGTCCTAGTTCTTATTTTGTGTCTATAGCCAGACCTGAAGCAGAGGCTGGGGAGCCCTGAGCCCTTACCGTGGTGGTGCTCCTGAAGCAGCTTGGCACAAGGTGGAAGGAAAATATCAGAGAGCTCAGGGACTTTCCGGATCATGTGCACGGCAGTCAGAATAGCCTGTAGTGGTCAGGAGCCTCAGTCAAGGACCCCCTCACCACTACGGCACGGCAGCCCTGGACAGCTCCTGGAAAGGCAAGAGCCTAGAGTTCTGCAGCTCACCTTTTTGCGCACATAGGGGCCGGGCTGCAGAAGCAGCTTCTCCACCTCTGTGGCTAGGTCCCGGCACATCTCAGCAGAGCCCATGGTGCTCAGAGTGCACAGGGCTAGGCCTTGTACTGGTGGAACCCCCTGGCTTAGGTCACTGCAGGGTTGGGAGAATGGTCAGTCAAGCCTCTGAGAAAATCAGTCCTTGCCAATACCCGTAACAGGCAGCCCCTGGGATTTCCCAGTTCCCCACTCTCCCATCTCCTTTATTTCAACTGCCCCCTGAACCTTCTCACTTCTTGATGCTGTTGGTAATGAGCAGGTGGGCATCGTGTCTCTCATCCAATAGAAGCATGGCTCCCAGGTAGCCCACCCTTTTGTCTGTGAATCTTGGGGAGGCGATCAGTTTCAGGCACTCCATCTTTAGAGACGGGGGCAGACCAGGAAGGGCCCAGGTGAAACCACAGACAATAACATCCCTGCTCCACTGTCGTCCTTAGCACCAGATTATCATGTGGGGCACCGATCCCACCACCCTGTCTTTAGCCGAAGGAGATGCTTAGGAGATTCAGGTGTTAGTGGGGACCTAGGATGGAGAACGGGAGAGGGCAGGAGGGGATCTGAATAGGGCTGGCCAAGGAGTGAAGGGCTCTGAATGGTGGTTGGGATGCGAAAAGCTCTTCACTGCATGGTGTGAGGTCTTAGAAAGTGAAGAACGCAAACAACAGGTGCACAAATAAGTGAGGGTCCTGGGCCCTGCCCTGCTGGCCTTCCTCCTCAAACTCCCGAGGGAGGAGGTATCCGCAGGTAGTACCTGTCCAAAGTGGGCGGGGTAGCCCAACATGTGGACGAAGAGCAGTTTGACCAGCTGGTGGTGCCTCTGCAGGGGGTCCCCATCACGGAAGGTGGCCCGGATGTGGGCGCACTCCTTTTGGATCACCTCCCTCTCCTGGGCCTGCGTCTTGGCCTTGCGAATTTCCTCGATGAGGTCGTGAAGCTTCAGCGAAGACACCACCATCCTGGGGTGAGCAGAGGCCGGGAGTGGACACACTTTGAACGCTCTCTGGCCAGACTTGCCCCGTGCCAACATTTTAAAGGTCTGGGCGCTACTGGGACGCTTAAAAATCGAGCCGACGTGAACATCTCCCACCCGAGTCTCCGCATTTCACCGTCCAAAGCGATTCCCCACTACGCATGCGCGCTCAGCCCACCCGCGGCCGTACCTATCGAGCATGCGCCATCGCCCCGCCCATCTCCCCCCGTCAATCTCTTCCCCACCTGTATCCCAGCCCTATCTCAGCCATTCTTTTCTCTGCCGGGGGCCCTGCGGGTTATTTATTTCTTAACTCCCGGGAGATCCCTTCTTCCGTTCCCATCTCAGCTGGCTTCCTGGTTTCCCGCCCGTGAACTCCGGCCTCACCTGGGTTCAGTCTCACCAGCGCTCGGCTCCCCCCAGCACTTCCTGGTACGGGGCCCGTAGGGGCGGGGCCTCGCTGAGCCCCTCCTCGCCCCGCCTCCGCATGGGACCCCGCCCTCCCGGGCCTTCTGCAGGCTCTGCAGCTCCGGGAGGAAGCTGTTTCCCGCCTAGTGGCGGCTACCGTCTGATAGGCCTGCTTCATCACCCAGAAAGTCTCCTAGAGCCTGGGTCTGATGCCCTGCACCCCAAAAGTACATGACAGTCCCCCCCTTTTTGAACTTTTTTATTAATATATTTTTTTGTTAAATTTCTTTGTATTTTTTTTTTCCTGCAAGACTTGGTGTTGGCGGCACTGTTGTATAACTTCAATCCCAAATTCCATGAAATAGAAATCAGAAGTAGAGGTTGAAAGGACAGGAAGGAAGGAGGCAGGCCAAGGAAGTAAACAGAGTTTGACTAGAAAAAAAGAAGAGGGTGTGTGTGATGGGCATTCCCGGGCAAGGCCATTCCTTGAGGGAGGGGGTTGGCAGGCAGTTTGCCTCTGCCTCATGCAAGGGAGGGAGGAAAGATCCCCTGGGGACCCTACAGTCCCCTCTTCCTAGGGCTTCCTGCCCCCAGGGGAAAAGCTAGTACCAGGGATCAGCCACAACCTCACACAGGGCTTTCCACCCGCCTCTCACCCGGGTTCAGGCCCCACCTCTGCCCTGCCTGGGAAGTGTGGCACAGACTGGCTTCCTTTGATCCCCTCCTTCCGCTCTTTTCCCATTCCACAAGATTCTGCTAGGATGGGGGGGAGGGACATAATCCATCCAGCGACTACTGGTTACAGCTTCTACCCCACGAGCTCCTGTTATCTTGCCTGATTCCATGGCCCAGAAGTGCCCCCCCCCAACTGCCCCATGGGGTCCTTGCTCAAATGCCTCTCACCCTCTGCAGTAGAAGTGTCTTCTTCAGGCCCCGTTAGGAATTTGATCAAAGGCCACAAGTGAGTCCAGACCAACCAAATAAACTTTTAGGGGACACAGAAGGATAGAGAGGTCAGTGGCAAAGTCTGAGAGGGGTGGGCTTGGCTGCAGTGGGTAATTTTTGTTCCTTTACATGTTGCTCTTGGTATGGCATGCCCTCATGGGGGGTTGGAAGAAGGGCCAGCTGTTGAGGAAAGAAAGAGGGAGATTCTAGGGCATTGTTCGTTCGTAGGGCATCACTAGATTCTAGGGTGGTCCTAGATTCTAGGGCCTCACTTCCTTTGCTCCCTCCAGAAAGGGTCAAGTTAGGCCAGAACCTAGCTGGGTGCTGGGAGGTGAGATAATATCCTCCAAGGGAAGAGGTGGAGGCTGCAGCTCCTCCTCTGGCCATTTCACTTGGACCAGGAAGCCACAGAGGCTCAGCCAGCGTCTTGTCCAGTATTCAGTCACCCCATCTCTGTTTTTCCCACTTCTCCACTCAGCTTCTAATCCTCAAGATAGCAAACCCCCACCCTCAGCAAAGTTTAGGTTTAAAGAAAAGGTGGGGAGGGCATGGGGCAATGGTCTGACTTAAATTTGTGTGTCTCAGAGAAGACAGCAACTCTGAGAGAGAAAAGCCCTTCATATGTAAACAATCTAGAGAAAGAAGGGATTGGGGATGGGGAAGGGAGCCAGGAAGAGACAAGTCCAGGGTAAATGAGATAACCCGAAAGAAGAGAGGGAAGGAAAAAGCAAGAGACAAAAACAAAGGGAGACAGGAGAGAAAGTGAGAAGGAAAGATAGAGAAAAAACAACCAGGAGGAAGAGAGAGAGAGAGAGAGAGAGAGAGAGAGAGAGAGAGAGAGAGAGAGAGAGAGAGAAAGGCAAGTTGAAAGGGTAAGAGGCAGGCAACCAAAGCCAGAACTAGGCCAGGAAGTAGCCTCAGGTGAGGAGCTGGGAGAACAGGAATGCCAAGCTGAGGTCCAGGAGGGCCACGGCTCCCACCACCAGGGGGTTAGCAGCTCCCTGGAGAGACAGAGGGAAAGCAGGTTCAGTTCCTGAGGACCAAGTCCAGGAGAGGTCCTATTTCCCTGCCCTGGCCTCAGGGACAAAGCTAACAGATTCCAAACACCTCCCTGCAGAGCCTGGGTGGATCTCCAACCTTTGTTTTGTATTGCAAAACACGCCCCTGCTTCCCACCTTTGCTCTAGCACTCTCAAGATGAATGCAGCTCTTCCTCCCTCCTCCCTCTAACTTACTCCCCTCCCCACCAGCACATCACGTGGCCAGGCAGAAGGTGGCTGGCCTCGGTAGCAGACATTGGCAGCAGCAGCCAGTACTGCAGTAAGGCAGAGGGATGAAGGGGTGAGGATGTGGTTGCTAAGAAACAGAAGATGGCCTGGAACCCAATCAGAGAAGAGAATTCTGGGGAAGCCCCGCCTCTCCTGGTCTTCTGCCTTTTTTCCTATTTCTCTTCTTCCCAGGAGAGGGAGGGAGAACGAGGGGAGGGAGGGAACAATTTTTTCCTTTTTTATTTCTGGGCACCAAAGAGAGAAAGTGCGGAGGTGGGGGTGGGGGTGGAGTAGGAAACTGGGAGCTGGAAATGATATGGAAGGAGAACAGGAAAATATGTTCTGGTTCTACCATTAATTATTAGCTTATAACCATGAGCAAGTTACTTTAAGTGCTCTGGGCCTCAGTTCCCCCATCTGTCAAATCAGGGAACCGGACTTGAAGGGGCCTTCCAGCTTGAAAGCAGCATGGTTTTGTTTTTGTTTTTGTTTTTGTTTTTTTTGAGGTAGGATGTGGTCCATGACTGGCCAGAGAGAGAGGAAGATGAATTGAAAGCGAAGCCCCTCAGGGGATCAGACTGAGGTCTGCAAGGGTGGGAGGTGAGGCTTTGAAAATAAGAGGGCACAAAGTGGGCACAGGGGATGTCTCACCGGCTGGGCAGGCCTCTCAGTTGCAGCAGGCTCCTCAGATTCCTCCATCAGGCACCCCGCATCAGGACTCCTTGAGGGTGGGCCCCTCAGGACTAGGGTGGTGACAGGCTCAGGCTCGGAGCCTCCTGAGGCCTTCAGCTGGGGCAAGGGCTCTTCGTCTTCCCCCTCCTCCTCTCGAAGACTTCCTGAACTGTCGCTGCAGCCTCCGAGGAGTGGGGAACCATCTCTGGGCCCTGGCCCCTGCATCCCAGCCTCGTCCTCAGCCTCATAGCCAGCTAGTTCCTCTGCCTGCTCACCTGGACCCCCCCATTCCTCAGGCCAAGCTTTGGAGCTGGAAAAGGGACCCCAGTCCCTTCCAGGAGGCAGTGGGCTCCGGCAGGCAGGGGGTCGCCAGGGTTGGTGGGAGGAGGCAGGACTGCTGGGCAGTTCAGGGGAGCCCTCTGAAGGGGTTAGTCCATTCTCATACACCCCAGGACTGTCCTCATCCAAGGGCTCTGTGTCGGAACCTTCCGAGTCCTGCCTGGGTCTGCGGCCTGGGTAGGGACAGCCAAGCATCAGTACGGCCTGACTGCTGTAGGCTGGAGAAGCCTTCCCAGGTCCTTGGTGTTCTCAGACTCAGCTTTTCACTACCAGACCTACGCCCTCCCATTATTCTGCTTCATAATTCCCAGTGCTACTTCCCAGGCAAGTGAGCCCGGCTCCCATCCTCTATCCCCTGGGACCCTGACCTCGGCTTTTCCTCACCCCCAGACCCTCTGCATTCTCTTTCCAAATGCCTGAGCCTCCCGGTGCCCCAGGGCTCATCCCTCCCCCACGTTACTCACGCTCACCTGGAGCCTCTAGCATGGGTTGCAGGTCCTGGGCTATCAGTTTGGCCATCCGCGCTGCCTCCACAGCCTTCTCTGCAACGCTGCTGGCTGCCACCGCCTTTAGGAGGGCGTCTGCTGCCCTGTTAGGTTCCAGGGACGGGGACTTAGCAGACATTCTCTCACTTTAACCCCTGCTCAGATGCTCCAGCCCCCTCACCCACGTCCGGACCATATCACCTCCTGACCGCTTCACCTTGGAGTCCTCACCCCTCCTCATACTCTGCCACCTTCTCGCCTTCCTGAGCAGGCCAGGGAAGCACTCTTCTCTGTTTTTTTCTCCTGGGCCTGTGCTGTTTGCTGTCATCACACCCTCCCGTTCCTCTCACATCCTTCTACCCTTGTGTCCCGTAGTAACACCTGATTTTTCCAGCTTCAGGGACCAGGTCCTCCCCGAGTTCTGTTATTCCACTAGTGTCCTGTTCCCTTTCCAGTGACAGCTGAGTCTTCCCTCTCTCAGCGTATCCTCTGCAGTCTATGTTGGTGCTTACAGTCATGTCAACAGCCCCTTCGTGGTCATATCTCTTGGTGTCAATCCTTCTCATATCCGCTGGGTCACACACCTTTGAGTGGGATCTTGGACACCATCCTGTACCTTGATTCCGTCTTCCTTGCAGCTGTTTTGCCTCTCTGCTGACCCCTGTCCCTTCCTTCCTCTTGTCATTGTATGTATGTATGTATGTATGTGTGTGTGTGTGTGTGTGTGTGTGTGTGTGTGTGTGTGTATATGTGTGTATTTGAGACAGGATCTCACTCGGTTGTCCAGGCTGGTCCTGAACTCACTATGTGGCCCAGGCTGGCCTTGATCTCATGTTAATTGTCCTGCCTCAGCCTTCTGAGTGCTGGGATTACAGGCACACACTACCACGCCTGGTTTATGTGGTGCTGGGTAAATGAACCTGGAGGCTTGCACTTGCTAGGCAAGTGGTATAACTGCTGAGCTATGCCCCATCCCTGCTCTCTTATTTATTTATTTATTTATTTATTTATTTATTTATTTATTTATTTATTTGAGACAGGGTCTCACTCTGTAGCCCAGGCTGGCCTTGAACTTGGCAATCCTCATGCCCCGACCTCCCTAGAGCTGGGATTACAGGCTTGAACCACCATGCCCAGCTTTATGTGGTGCTGGGGAACTGAACCCAGGGCCTTGCACTTGCTAGGCAAGCACTTTTAGCCTCTGTGCCATTCCTCCTCCAGCCCCTCCCTTCCTTTTTTTAATCCCACTTTTTCCAGTGTAGGTTTCTTGGCATAATAACTTCCTGTCCTGCTTTTCTTTCACTTCTTCAGTTATCACGCTATTCTCTCCCTGTCACAGCCTCTGTCCCCCTGCCCTGCCTTAGGTGTGTCTGAGCTGTAGAACTGGAACAAGGGCGAGTCTCCCTTTTCTGCTACAATTACATCCTCCTTTCCCTGCCAGCACGCACATCTTCTCAATAGTACCACTACACTCTCTGGGCAAGCTTTCAGTCTCCCATACCCCTGCCCCTTCTTGTCCTGCTCCTAAGATACAGGTCACTTTCAAGCATTACCAGCCCTTGCCCTGTTACTGCTTCCCAGTTTTCCTGATCTCAGGTACTTCCTCAATTTTCCCTTGCCTTTCTTCCTCTCTTATTAATCATGGGTAGCTTGCATTCATTATGTTAATTCTGTAATCCTGACTGAAGGGGAGGCGCAAAGGAGCAGAGAGGTAATCAGAGGGCTTGAACGGCCCAAGACCCCTGACTCCTGCTGGCCACAGTCTGCATATCTAGCTTAGGAAAACTGGGTGTGGGAGAGGGTAATGCCTACTGGCGTCTTAGGTCCACCTCTGATTTTTGAAGAGACTTAAGATAACCCTGTTCCCCTGTCTCGGGGATTCAAACGACTATGCATATGATTCTCCCGTCCCAAAACTGAGCTGGTCTGGGGCCAGGATATGAGGAGCACAGTCTCAGGTTGCATTTAGTTCTCATCAGACACCAAACTGACAAAGACTTGTATTTTTGCATATGAAGGATATGCATGAACAAGTCTAAGCAGTAGACTTAGTCTGTGCTCAGGCATCAGCCAGGCTCAGGGTACCTGGCAGAAGCACCTACGGCTGAGGCTCTGCTGTTTCCATGGCAGCCAGCAGCCAATCAGGGTTGCCAGGCCTGTTGCTGGGGAGACCAACCAGCCTCCTCCCACTGCTGATCCTTTAGTTACTGAGATCAGTTTTTTCCTGCACATGCCTCCACCCTATCTAGCCCAAAATGTTCCCTAGTGTTCTGCCCTCCCCCTTCCCTGGCTTTAGGCCCTGGATCTCAGCTTTCAGACACTCGGATACATCTGCAGATGCACATTCCCTGGCACAGGCATCTACTCTGCGTTTGACATGTTCATACTCACGCGTATATACACACAAAAACACATACACATATACAACCTGTCACCCTAATATAAATTCACTTAAGTATATTTGGACACATCCTAATCTCCAGCCCTCTGAAACAGCCTCAAACTTCGACAAAATCCCTTAATTATGCCCTGATCCCTCTTAAAGCCCCGTGGATACAATTACACATGGATTTTTGGTTTTCTTTAGATCAGTGCTATCGGACTCAAGAGTCACAAGCCATAGGTGGTTATTAGGCATTTGGAAGGTGACTAGTTTGAATCAAATTGATAGGCTGTAAGTGTAAGTTACCAGATTTCAAAGATTTGGTCCAGAAGGAATGTATAGACTTAAAAACTATTAGGTAATATCATTATGAGTTGAAATGATATTTTATATATATATATATATATATGTTTAATACAACTATATTATTAAAAATCTTTTCACTTGCTTCTTTTTTAAAAATGCAGCTACTAAAAGATTTAGAATTGCATGCTTGGTTTATATTATTGGGCAGCACTGTTTCAGACAGCAAGTCTTTTGGTGCATGGAAATGTAATCAGATTTACAGAAAGAATATGTAATTTATCGGCAAGCCTCCTCCCTCAAACCTTTACTAGTTGGGTAAAGAAGTCAGAGGAGGCGAAGCTGGGACAGGCCAGCTTTTCAGGTAGGTCCATGGAGCGCACAAACAAAATCTCTCCCAGGCCCCCAGGCTGAAAAGGTGCCAGTCTGGGAAGCAGGAAAGGATCACTCCCTGATGCTCCCAGCGGGAGGCCGGAAGGTTAGAGGGGCTGTAAGAGGAAGCCGACTAGGGAGTGTCAGTTTCAAGAGATTTCTGGGCCTGCCCAAAGCCGGCTGATTGTTACTCCCACACGCAAGGATGGATTCGATTCCATAGATACCCATCTCCACACAAAAGACACCGAGACACACACAGTCTTACAGCACCTCTCTCAAACCCCAGCCACCACCTGTAGCCTCAGATACCAACACCCCTCATCCCCGGGGGAAACGGCCTGCTTAGGCCCGGCTTCCACACCTGCCCTAGGCCTTGGGTTCCTCTGAGGCACCCGCCTCCCTTTCTGGTACCCGGAGCGCCCTCTCCTCTTGGCCCACCTGGCAGCAGCAATCTCCTGGCGCTGGCGGGCAGCACTCACAGCTCGACGCGCGCCCTCGACAGCCCTGTCCACCTTCTCCTTGACTTTGCCCCGCTGAAGGGCCAGAGGCAGGAGGCTGCGAACGCGTCCCCCGTGCACCAGCCGGTTGCGCTTGTACTTGCCCTCCTCGCGGGAGCCGTCGGGGCGGGTGGTGCGCCCGTAGCCGTGCCGCCGGTTGCCCAGCCACTCGCCCTCGTAGCGCAGCCCGTTGGAGCGCTGGCTCACGCCATAGCCGCTGCGCCGGTCGGCGCGCCACTCGCCCGCGTACACTTCTGTGGCTGAGCCTTCGATGAGCGCGGGCGGCGCTGGGACAGGGGGCCCGCTGGCCTCGGAGCCCGGGGGTCCGGTGCTGCCCACCTCGCTGCCCACCTCGCTGCGCAGGGATCCCCGTTTGCTGCCCAGGGAGCTGCGGCGCCCGCCGGCTCGGAACCCGCTGAGCAGCAGCGAGCGGCGGAAGAATCCACCTGCCGCCGGGGTGCGCTTGCGGGACGCGCCGTCGGTGTCCCCAGGCCCGGCCAGCACGAAGCCACCCCGGGAGCCCGAGGCCGGACTGCCTCCTTCGTCTCCGGGCAGGGGCAGGGGAGGGGGCGGCGTCGGGGGGTCGCTGTGGCCCGAGTCCAGGGAGGTGCGGCGGGGCGAGCGCAGCAGGGCCGCCTGATGGTAGGGCACACTCTGGCGCACCCCGTAGCCGTGGCGCTTCCCGGCTTGCCACTGGCCCTGGTAGGTGCCTGCGGGCAGAGCAGAGGCGGTGAGGGTCAGACTGTGCCGCTCCACTCCTTGCACCCGGGTCCTGGAAGCCCAAGAGCTTAGGGGGAGAGGTGGAGGCGGCGCGGTGGCGTGCAGGCGCTGGGGCCAGGCCAGGCGGGTCGCAAGGTGTGGCAGAGCAGTGAGCACGGGCAGGTGGCAGCACACGCGTGGATTGTAGCCCTATGCTTGGACTGGGGGAAAGGCATGCACAGGAAGGCTGCGGTGTGCAAAGCCCGGGCCGAGGGTGTGAGGGACGGGCCGGTCGTGTGCCCGCGCGCAGGTGACGGGCAAACAGGACCCAGAGGGACCAGCTGACTGAGGAGGTTAGTGACCACAGAAGGACACAGCGTAAACCCCGGGGTGGAAAGGTGTGGGAGCCAGGCAGACGGGGTGGGGGACAGTCACCGGGGAAGGCGTGCGTGTGGCGGCGGGCCTGGGTCGCAGGGCGCGGGACGGCGTGAGTTGCAGACGGGAGCACGGGGAACGGAAGGACGGGCGCGGGGGAGCAGGTGGCGGAGGAAGGCGTGCGGGGAGCGCAGGGCGCGGGCGGATGGCCGGGAGGGCGCGGGGCGCGGGCGCCGGGGGCCGGGGGCCGGGCCGCACCTCCGTCGGAGTAGGTCTCGGTGCCGTAGCCGTCCTGGAAGCCGTCCTTCCAGAGCCCGGCGTAGCGCAGGCCGGACACGCTCTCCCACACGCCGCTGCGCCCCTTCAGCCCGCCCAGCCACTCGCCGCGGTACGTCCAGCGGCTCTTGCGCTCCACGCCCAGCCCTTCGCGCTTGCCCTGTTGCCAGTGGCCCTGGTAGCTGTGTCCTCCGGGCCCGGTGAAGACGCCCAGCGACTCGAAGCCGTGCGCCCAGCAGCCGCTGTACTCGCCCTGGGCGCCGGGCCCCGTGCACACGCCGTAGCCATGTGCCCGCCCCGCCTCCCAGCCCCCCACGTAGCAGCCCCCGTCGTCAAAGTCGAACTTGCCCCCGGGGGACATGCATGTAGTTGGCGCGGCCTCAGCCCCCCGGCGGCTCAGCGCATCCTGGGGCGGGAGAGCCGGCGGCGGGCCTGGGGGCCGGGCGGGGCCTGGGGGCGGCGGCAGTTAGACCCGGGCTGGGCGGAGGGGCCCCAGCGCGGGCAGGCAGGGCCGGACTCTCATCCTGAGCGGCTGCGGAGAGAGAAGGGGGCAAACGGGTCGCCCGCCGCGCCCAGGCCGGGTGGCCCGGGGCCCGCGCACCGCCCCCCGCCCCTCCCCCGCGCCTCGGCAGCGCCCTCCGGCCGCTCCCAAGCCGGCGGGGCCCGGGGGCCGCTCCAGGGCGCCTGCTAGAACGGGGGCCCCGCCCCAGGAGGGAGTCCCTCTTCTCCATCCTAGAGCCCCAGGGTGCCCGGTGTGGAGGGGTCCTGAGAGGGCGCTGGGCACAGCCGGGGGCCACCCGCTTTCCTGGCTGCTACCGGGACTCCTCGGCCCCGGTTCCTTGGCTTCTCAAGCAAACCGGGGGGAGGGAGGGCATGTACGGAGAGAGAGGACCCAGGTGGAAAGGCGATCTTGGGGGGAGCGCTGGCGGGGAAGGCGAGGGCGAGGATGGGCAGACCGGAGGGACCGAGGGGGGCAGGCTACTCACCATGTGGGCTGGGGCTCGGGCTGCCTCCCCGGCGCGGCGTCCATGGCAGGATCCCTCCACTCCCACCTCACCCGGACAGGCCAAGCCCCCTCCTCTTCCGGAGAGACCGCTGCCACCGAGGGGAGCTGTGGGAGAGACCCCTCTCCTCCGCGCCGGAGCTGCGGGCTATGGGGTGGAGGGTGAGGTAGTGGCAGGGGAAATCTGCCTCGGTGCAGACGGGAACGAGCAGCTGGGAGCGGGATGAGAAAGAGGAGGGGGCTATCAAGAGGGGGGTGTTTTATTATTTTTTTTCTTCTTATGGTTGGGAGAGGAAGAAAAAAAAAATCAAAATTCCGATTCCGTCCCAGCACAAATCAATGTTTGCTCCATCCCAGAATCACGGGGGAGGCTGGGCCAGGCAGATTTAAAGGGGCAGAGAGAAAAGAGAGGAGCGGGTGGAGAGCGGGGAGACGGGCGAGGAGGCGCCCTGTGGTGGGGGTGGCGGGAGGGATGCCCGGGCCGAAAACAGTGGGTCCCCGATAACCCTGCAGCGAGGGAGCAGGCCGCCGGGAAGAAGGACTGAGCGGCTCGGGAGACCCCCGGGGTAGAAAGAAGCCCTAGCCTGCAGGCGGAAAGGAGGGGAGAGGAGCAAGGGGCGGGGACTGAGCTGGAGATGGGGAGGCGGGGGGCGGCCTGAGCCGGCGGGGGAGGAGAGATGCTCGCGAGGCCGGGAGAGGGCGAGAGAAATACAAAGAACCCGGTGCAGGGGTGAGCGCCGAGGAGCCGGCAGATGCAGCCAGCCAGGGAGACGGGGAGGGACCGTCCTTCTGGGGCTGGTGAGGGACGGCCAGCGGCGGAGAAGCAGGGGGCAGGGAAGAAGGGAGGTCCAGTTGCAGATCTGGAGATGGACAGAGCAGAACAAGGGCTGTGAAGGGAGGGAGAAGGCGCTGCAGAGGGAAGGGCGGGCGTGGGTATGGAGATCCAGGCAGGGAGAGCCTAAATTGAGGCAGGAGAGCCAGAAGTGGTGCTTGTGGGGGCTCTGGGGACAGGCGTGAGCCTGCCCCCCTCCCGCCAGGAAGCCTGGCCCCACCAGCGTTGTTCCAGACTTCACCGTCCTCTACCCCCACTACTGCTGCCCTCCTTGGGCTGCTGAAGGGACAGGGGTGTGTTGTTTTTGAATGCAGTTGGTGCTCAGGCTTGGCCGGGCTATGAAGATCTTGGAGCTTTGGAATCTTCTTTCTGCAAACCTAGAAGCAAAAGCACATACATATGTTTGGGCAGCCCCGTCTGTGGCAAGGGACTTCCAGTCAGTCCATGTCCCTCTGTTCTCCACTCGCCAGAAAGGAAGGACATCGGCCTTACTAGTTACAGACACAAGTAGGCATATGCTGTTTTCTCTTCTTCCTCAGCTTGCTCAGATTCTGCATCCAAGTTCCTTCCCTGCCCCTCAGCAGTTGGGAATGAGAACACCGAGTCCAATTACACACACCAGGTAAATAGCTGCTCTCAAATGCTCATACCAGGGCTAGTCCTCTCCCACCCCGGCCTGGTCTTATGGAGAAGAGAACTTAGGCCAGGAGAGGAAGTCACTCAGCAGAGGCTACTCAGCAGAAGTGGCAGAGTTAGGATTACAACACTAAACTTCAGACCTTTTTTCTGTTTTGTGCTAGGGATTGAACCCGGGACCTCAAGCATGCTGAGCACATGCTTTACTCCTGAGCTACGCCCACAGCTGACTTCAGACCTTTTGAGTCTAGTAACTTTCCCCAGGATTGCCTATGGCTGGGAACATCCCTTCGACTCAAGGGCTCCATTTTGAGTACTTTGGTAAAATAAAGAGCACGAGCTTTGGAATAAACAGGGTGATGTGAGGAAAATCTGTAAGTCTTAAGCCTCTACATCAGGGACCATATCTTTTAAGTGGCTGGCACAGAACAGGGTAGCTATGAGTCTACTTGGAAGTGATTATTGCTGGAGAATTCATTTGTTCATTAGTTTCTTTGCTCATCAATCATTCATTGTTCCCTATGTACCGTAGATGAGCAGGAGCTGGGGATCCAGTGGAGAGCCCTGGTGTCTGCTCTCATGGAGTTTTTCTGTCTAGTAGAGAGGACAAATAACTGCGAAGCAGTTCTAATATGGTTAGTGCCCCGATAAGTTCATAGGGTGGAACCAGGGACCAGGATGGAAGTGAATGGAGGCTGTCTCCCTGGGGAGAACGGGCGAGAGGACTGCCACACAGGGGCTTCTGAGGTACGCCCAGTTACACTGCTCACCCCTTGACGATCAGCCTTTCCTCGTCACTATGATTCCCCTTTTCTTCAAGAAAGGGAAAAAAATAAGAAGAGAAAACAAAAGAAGAAAAAGCCCAGTTTATGGACCTGGGAGACCTGTGCCTTGTTCTTTTCCACTGTTTTAATAATATGTATATAGGCGATACATAATGATTACACTGAATGTGAATATTTTGTGCATATGTATATCACGTCAAAATTACAAATCCTTCCCCCCTCCCTTTTTGACTCTCCCACTCCCTGGCCCTCCCCCCTAGCTCCCACAACACCCCCTCATTTAGTTCTATGAAATAACTGTAATCTGGGTTTCTCATATTAGAGGAACCATTCGATATTTAACCTTCTGCATCTGATTCACTTCTCTGAGCATGATGGTCTCAAGTTGCTCGTATTTGGCTGCAAAAGGTTCAAACCTATCTGCTTTTACAGACAAGTAGTACTCCAGTGTGTAAATATCCCACACTTTGTGTATCCATTGGGCTGTTGATGGGTATTTTGGTGTCTTCCACATTTTAGCTATTGTTAGCTGCGCTGTGAACATGGGTATACATGTATCTCTGTAATATGAGGCTTTTAACTCTTTTGGAAAGATTCCCAGAAGAGTTATTGCTGGATCAAAGGCCATGCCTTGTTCTTGAGGGGAAAAGAATGGCTGAAGCATGATGCCTGTGGTGGTGTTGGGGCGCCATCGTTATGTATTCTGAACTGAAAATTAAGGTGCAAGGCCTCATGATGAAGCCCTGAGGAAAACTTGGACAGGATCAACCCGAATGTGAGCGACTTAAAATTCTGATGGAGGGAGTCAGGCGTGCATCCTCCTTCTGGTCCCTCCCTCAAAGGTTCTTTAGTCTTTTTCTTCAGGATAGGATTTTTTTTTTTTTTCTTTAGAGAATACTTTGGTTTGGGAGCTGGAGAAATAGCACAGCAATTAGAGTCCCTGCCTAGCTAGCACAAGGCCCTGAGTTTGATTCCCAAGCAGAACATAAACTGGGTGTGGTGGTGTATGCCTGTAATTCCATCACTTGGGAGGCTGAGACAGGAGGATTAACGCAAGTTCAAGGCCAGCCTGAGCTCCATAATGAGTTTGGGACCAGCTTGGACTACAGAGCAAAACTCTCAAAAAAAGTTCTGGTTTGCTTTGCCATAGTTTACCAACACTCCAGTGTTATGGCAAACGTTGCTATTTTTTTTTAAATAGAGTAAGTTCTAGTGTTTTATAGTACAGTAGAGCACCTATAGTTTACCACAATGTACTCTACATTTTTTCCATAATTATTATTTTTTATTGGTATACACTTGTGATATATGAAAGTTACATTCAACTTGGGGAACTGCTGCACGTACAGCTCACATCTTGCCTGTTCTTCTTTCCCCTTCAGCTCCCCTCCCACCTTCCTCCATCCTCAGCTCTCCTTCCCATCTCCATGAAGTCTTTAAAGCTGGTGCTGAAGGAGCAGGCTGAGCGTGCAGCCAGGTACTGTGCTTGGCACGCCATCCGCATTACCTCATCCAGTCCTCACGCAGCACTTGCTGTGAGCAACCCAGGCTGGAGGCCAAGGGCTCAGCATCCAGAGATGGACAGGATTCACACATTATCTGTCTTTTCTGAGCTGCAGTTGGCTTAGCTCTAACATGAGAACTTCATAGCCTACTCCATACTTATTGTGAGGGTTGAAATGATCATGTATGAATTGTATGTCTGAATAGTATGTGTAACATATGGAAGAAAAACTGCTTGGCATAGCAGTGACTGCATTGCAAGTGCCCAGTAAAAGATGGCTTGAAAAATAGTTTGGAATCATACCAAGTTTATAGGTGCTACATCTGGGATTCTAAAAAAATTAGTTAGTGTTGCATAGCTAATATACGGCAGCCTTTGGAGCTCAAAATTTATCAGACTCACAATCTAGTATGCCTCAACAGATGTATTTTGCGGGGTCCTGGTTTAAAATAAGTGAAACTTATTCATTGTAGAATTACAAAAACATATTAAAATCCAAGAAGAAAAGTAAAAAGCCACCAAGTAATCTGACTACATGTATATCTAACACTTTCCTGTATTTCATATATTTTTTCTATGCATTTTTATTTAATGTAATTAGTTAAATGTTGCAATACAATTTTGAATTTTGTGTCCTACTTATTCACTTAGCTTTACATTATAAGCATTTTTTCATGTCATTAAAACATCCTTGAATCTTTAATGGGTACATAATATTCTGCTGTTTGGATGCACCATAATTTGTTGAACTATTTTAGCATAGCACTTTTATACTGTTTGCACTATTTTGCCATTAAAAATTAACATTTGTACATAAATTTTTGCATCGCTGGTATTTTCTTTACAAATGTTTTGTCTAGGGAAAAAGAAACTAAAGTACACAACATAGAATAAAGAATCCCTATGTACCCATCACCCAGATTAAGTAACGATGACTTCTGCCTAATTTTGTTTCTTCCCCCCTTCTCTCTCTCTCTCTCTCTCTCTCTCTCTCTCTCTCTCTCTCTCTGAGGCAAGGTCTCACTCTATAGTGCAGGCTGGTTCCAAACTCCCTATCCTATGTAGCCTGGACTGGCCTCAGCTTCCTGAGTGCTAGGATTATGGGTGTATGCCACTGTGCCTGGCTTATGTGGTCCTGAAGAATTGAACTCAGGGCCTTATTTTTGTTAGGCAAGCGCTTTAACCATTGAGACATATCCCCAGCTCCCCGCGGTTTGTTTAAAATTCCAAGTATCAGGGGTGGGAGTGCAGCTCAGTGATTAGAGCACTTTCCTTGGAAGCCTGAGGCCACAGATTTGATTCCCCAGCACCACATAATAGCTGGTTATCGTGGTGCACACTTGTAATCCCAGCTCTCAGAAAGCTCAGGCAGGAGGATTGTTCTGAGTTCTAGGCCAGCCAGGGCTACATAGTTCTATAATCCTAGCATTTTGGAGATTGAGCAGGAAGCTGCAAATTCAAGCCTTACCTGAGCAATTTAACAATTTAGTGAGACTCTGCTTTAAACAAACAATAAATAGGGGGCTGAGGATACAGTTCAGGTTTAAGGCCCTGTGTTCAATTCCAGTCCTACAAAATAAATAAATAATCAAGTAAATAAAAAATGTTCAGGTATCATGTTATGTTGATTTCTTTTATAAGATTTTGGCTTTATTTTGCCAGAATCATTTCTGGAAAGGTTGTGCAAACTTAAACTCTTAACAACTGTGCATGAAAATGCTGGTCTTATACCCCAATTTCTATGGACCTTTAGTACTCACACAAGCACAGACACCCACTCACACCCACTCACCCACCCACCCCACCCACCCCTAATACTCTCTCTGTTTCTCTCTCTCTCTCTCTCTTTACTCAACAGGTGAAAAGTGCTCGCTTCATATATATCTGTTTGATTGGCAACCCCGATTAGATTGAGAAGGTATCTGGCGATGCCAGCGGAGCGACCTTCTTGAAGGGCCATAGGAATTACACTGTCACTTCCTGAGGACTCTGGCTGAGGCCTGTGGGGCAAGGTGATGGGTCTGTGTGCCCACCCTTTTTGCTGTGCTCGGACCAGCTCCCTAAGCCCTGCCCACAGGCCTTTGAGGGGCTTGGGAAGCTCCCCCTCTTATCTAATGGGCAGCCACCAGGGGTCAGGATGGGGCTGGTTATTTTGTGGGTGGGAAAGTGTTGGCCAGCAGTCCAACACTGCATTTCCTCTGTCTGGCCACTGCTGGCTGGCTGCACAGCTCCCCTCTGCTCACAGATCATGATTCCAAAATGTTCTGCAAGCCTGTTCTCTCAATATCTGCTGAAAAGGGGATCAGGCTGTCAGAAACCACACTGGATGTGCGGGAACTAGTTTTCTTCTTTTCTCTACATGTTTCTGTGGGACTGAGTTCATCATGAAGCAGAAAAATTTTAACCTGAGACCCAATGACAGCTTTAGTGACTGTGAATCCTTAAAATTGGGCAAATGGAACACACATAATTTTCCATTCTTGACAGAGAATTATTTGTGGTACCGGGGATGGAACCCAGGATCTTTGCACTATGCTATATCCTTAGCCCATTCTCTGGTTTTGATTTTGAGGCAGGGTCTCACTAAGTGAGTACTAAGTGGTCTAGGCTGGCCTGAACTTGCAATTCTCCTGCCTCAGCCTCCCACAGTACTGGGAATATGACTCTATGCCAGCAGGCCAGGCTGAGAATAATAGTGTTTTGTGAGATTCATGGCCCTGCCCAAAGTCCAGCATCTTCCGGCACCCCATCCTCCTTCCTAAGCCCGTTCCCTTCCTGTGGTGGTTGTGGAGACAGCAGCTGTTAGAAACAGAGTTCTTGGAGGGCCAAGCCAGTGGGCTGGACCTTCCTTAACAAGTGGAGCTGGATTCTCCCTGGGGTGGGGTGGAGTGGGGACAGGTGTGTGGACTGTACTCTAACAGCTACTTGGACATCAATAGAACTGTGGTGGATTCGGGTAGACATCAGCATGCCCTGCCTCACTCATGCGGAGGGCTTGTCTTTGTAAACCTTAAATAACTGGTGGGGGAGCGGAGGACCGGGGAAGGAAGGCTGATCCCAGGCCAGTGACCTCAGAGCCTGTACTTCTGAGCCCTGGCTGGTAGCATGAACAAGATGGTAGCAACCAGCCAGGTTTGCTCATCACTGGGGCACTACGGTGAGTCTACAACTCGCTCTAAGTCTTAAACCGTATCCAAGCATGTGTGGGAGGCAGGATTCTCCCACCCATGAGATTCTCAGAGCAGCACACTTGCTCTGGAACAGGAAGAGGGTCTGGGGATCTGGAGAGGCTAAGAGTCAAGGCCAAAGGAAACTCCCTTGAGCAACACTAAATCCCATACCAGTGCTTCACTTTGTCTCACAGCAGTAATTTGCATTTGTGCATAAAGATGAGTTGAAGATATAGCAAGTTGTGATCATTATCCAACACCCTGTTTGGCAGCTGCACGAAGAGGAGACAGCCAGCCAGGAGAGACCTGGTGGTTAAAGTATCATTTACATGGATATACGAGATTCAGCCTCTGGCCTCTTAATTCTGAGTTTCTGATGCTTCCTCTGGACTCGTATGTAGTTCTCCCACTTTCTCTCCTGAGGTGGAATTTTATCTTTTGCAGCTGCAACTGCTGCTTTGCACAGAACTTCTGTATTAAATAAGAAATAAGCAGGTGTTCAGACTGATTAACATCTCGGTGACTCTCTCTGATGAAAATAGAAAAATTGAAAAAAATATTTCAAAAATGACATGTTCAAAAAAAGTGACATCTTTGAAGAAAACCAGGAAAGGACTATTTGAAATGTTGTGCTGATTATAATGCCAGGGGATTTCACTTTCTGGGAGATCCATTTCCAGGTAGTTTCCCTCCTTGTGCCCCTTGAGGCATCTGGTAGACTCCACATCTCTTGAGGGCTCAGGTTTTGGCTTACAGATGATACTGTCTCAAGGGCTGGGGGCTTAGCTCAGTTGTTAAAGCATTTGCCTAGCAAGCACAGGCTCTGAGTTCAATTCCCTAGCACCACATAAGCTGGATATGGTGGCACCCACCTCTAATTCCAGCACTCAGGAGGCTGAGGCAAGAGGATTGCTGAGAGTTCAAGGCCAGCTGGGCAATGTGGTAAGTTCAGGACCAGCTTGAACTAGTGTGAGACCCTGTCTCAAAAAAAAAAAAATCCTACCTTACAGATGATATTGTGTCACTGTGGATCCAAGCAGCTGTGGGGGAACCGCTTTGTAGGCACTACCCCATTCACAATGGCTCTGCTCACCTCCCACTGTTCTAACGCCGTCACATTCAAGATTAGGTTTCAACATATGAATTCAGGGAGATATGAACATTCAGATCAAAGCACGGAACCACAAGAAAATAATCTGTGAGTCTAGGACAGAGCCTTCCAGAGGAGGAGGATGGTGAGTCCTCACGGCTTCATCCCACTTACCTCCCACTAAGGGCAAGGTGACGGGGAGTCTGCACAGGAAAGTTCACAGTGAGGCACTGTGGGCGAGATAGCTTGGTGGTAGAGCGCTTGCCTGGCATGTGCAAAAGCCCCGGATTCCATCCCCAACACTGCAGGGGGAAAGAGAGAACAAAACACAGGAACAGGGAAAAAAGCCAGACCCCACAGTGCAGGCCTGTAATCTCAGCAATCTGGAAGGCTGAGGCAGGAGAATCACAAATTGGAGCCCATTCTGGGCAACTCAGCGACTTTGTGAGATGTTATCTCAAAATCAAAACCAAAAAATGAGCCAGGGATGCAGCGCAGTGAGAAGGCCCTGGCTCCATCCCCAGCACAGGAAAATAAAATAAAATAAAATAAAAAAATTTAAAAAAAAAGAAGAAAGAAAGGTCGGGGATGCAACTCAGCACAAAGACTCTGACCTTGATCCCCAGTACCAAAAATGAAAGAATGGGAAGAAAGAAAAAAAGGGAGATTCTTGAGATCCAGCCCAGACCACTGAATTGTACTCTGAGGTTAAAGCCCAAGTCCTGTGTTGACAAGTTCTACGTGTGACTGTTGAATGCCATCCAGAACCATCGACCTAAGTAAGATACAGTCACCAACCTCTAAGCCTCAGTGCCCCCACCTGTTACATGGGGATAACTGTAGAACCTGCCTCATAGGGCTGTCGTAAAAATTAATGGGTACACTGCAAGGTCAGCTCTTAGCACCGGGCTTGGTACAGAGGAAGTCTTCAGTGAATCCCTGTTATTGCTATTATCTCCCACCTAGTCTCCAAAACAAAGGGTCTTCAGGGCCACTTGGTAGCCTCTTCCTGGTTTGTGCTCCAGCACCATGATGACTGAGGAATGTTTGGAGTGACTGTGATCACTTACCTCTCCGGGGGACATGTTTAATGTCATCATCCCCACACTTGGAGATGGACTTTCACTCACCTCAAACTACCACAGGGTTTCCCTGCTACAGGAAAAAGAATAAGTTAATTTATATTGCACTAAAATTTAGTGGTGATTCCACCACCTCTTTCCCTTTCAGAGTAGAGCTTTATGTCTAGACCAAGGAGTTTGTGTGACTTTGTTTTCTAGCAGAAAGTACTGTGCATGCACAACATGAATGTTGGGACCCTGGCACCGTATCAGCAGCTCCAGTGCCTCATGAGGCTCCCACTGCAAAGGCCACTATTTCATTTTTAATAAATTAAGCATTAGATTAAGCACATTAGAAGGCCAAATGACTCATATCTATTTCTAGCCTTCAGACATCAATGACAATGGTGACCTCACATGTGGATAGGAAGGATTGTTTAAGATTTGGCAGCAGTGAGATTGGCTCCAACCCCTCCTCAGTAGACCCTTGAGCAACGTTGGAAGGACTTGTGGCAGGTTTTACCACTACTGATAACACACCAGGCCCTCAGGACCTTGTCTTTGGCTCCATTTGGTTTCTGGGCTTTGCCTCCATGAATTGACCTTTGGACATCTCCCTATGCAGCTCATTGTTCACCGTTTCTGGATCACCGTCGGCACTGCAGCAGTGGCTCTGCCCCTGGGATCGGGTAGTGCTCGTTCCTCCTGGAGCTTAGGGTCCCTTGCGCTGTATAATCCTGGGAAGGACATTGACTGGAGCTGGAAATAGGAAAGAAGTGCTGTCTTCCCCTATGTTTTCTGCATGTCCCCGTGCTTCTCACTAGCAGAATTTACTAGGAAGCCAGCTGGTGAGAGAGGGTCTGGGGAAGGCGGTTTGTGGACCTGGTGCCACAGAGCAGGATGCTCTGTGGTGCTGGGCAACAGGAAAATAACAGTCTAGTTTCCCAGCATCTTGCCGGGGCTGTTTCCTCTTCTGTCCATGCACTTCCTCTCTTAGCAATCCTACTTGAGTCCATGTTTTCAATAATCACATCTCTTGCAAGGCATGATGGCGCATGCCAATCCCAGCACTCAGGAGGCCGAGGCAGGAAGACTGTGCTCAAAACAGCATTTTCATTTCTGTAGACGGCACTCCCACCTGTAGCTCCATGCTTGACTTCTCAATCTTAAAATTCTGCCTGATTAGCAGCTCCACTTAGAAACTTCTCATCTCAAAACAATTTATCCAGTGGGTGAAATTCATATTTCCTTTCGTGTGTGTTCCTTCTCCTCTGTAGGGATCTACAGCCACCTTGGGTATAACCCTGATTTTGCTGGCACACCTCCCAAACTCTACAGGATAAACCAAGTCATTCAGGCCGTCAGCTGAGGATGATGTGTAGCCGTAGCTTACCAGCCCCTTCCTTCTGCCTTGGGGTGCGGACATCTGCCTGTTTCACTGTCATAGGCTTCTGGCCACAATTCCTCCATAAACTGGGCTTTGTGAGATTCTGGATCTGTCTGTTCTTGTGGCGCTTTCTACCACTGGCAGCGGGTTCTCATCTGCTGGGATTTCTGGAACATTCTCTTGCCCACTTCTGTGGGTGGTGCCATCATTCTCCCCATCACATTGGCTAGAAATCAGCCCCGGCTTCATGTTTGGATCCTCCCTGTCTCCGGCCTCCCACATCAAAGCAATGAGAAAGGGCAGGTCTTTTTTTTTTTTTTGCAAGACTTTGCAATTCTTTTCTTTTTCCTTCCTAGCCCCGCCTGGCATTATGCCACCATGACTCCTTGTCTAGACCGTGGATAAGGTCTTTCATCAAATGGGGTTACCCCATACATGCCTCATTTCAACTCATCCTACGTGAAGTTGGCAGGTGAATCTTCTGAACCATTGTGTTCAAACTCCCTCCGACTCACTTTGTTAGATTAGACAGGCATCAAAGCTTTCCAGACAGTTCAATGGCTATACTTTGGTTTTCAATTCCGTTTCCTATTTCTTCCTTTTCTGTATTCTTCCCTTCTGATACTTTCGCCTCCTTCTCCTGTTGTGCTCTGTGCACTCTTTCCTCTTATTCCCCTTATTGCTTTCTCCTAGGAGGATTGGTTTAATTGATCACATGCACGTGAAGCTTTTCCCAGGACCTGCTTCGGGCAACCTAACCAAAGACACTTAGGTAATAGGGGCTTAAATAATACCATGGCTTGCCTCCTAGAATACGGTGTTTTCATGATCACCAGGAGCTGCAACACTGCAATCCCCACTCCTTACTTTGTGTCTTCCCCTTGAGATCAAAGTGCGGTGGCTTTGGTCCATAGGCTTACACTGTCACACTACAGGCAGCAGGGGGGAGACAAAGGAAGGAGAAGTCATACTTTCTCCATTCAAGAATATCGGAGGTGGGTAGCTGGAGGAGTAGCTCAGTGGTTAAAGTACTTGCCTAGCAAGTGCTAAGTACAAGAGTTTGATTCCCCAGCACCACGTAAACTGGGTGTGGTGTCACACACGCTTGAAATCCTAGCACTCAGGAGGCTGAGGCAGAAAAATCACTGTGAGTTCAAGGCCAGCCTGGGCTACATAGTGAGCTCAGAACCCGCCTCAACTACAGAGAGCAAGACTCTGTCTCAGAAAAACAAAACTAACTAACTAACTAACTAAATAAAACCCCCAAAAAACAAAAGGAAATACTTCTGGGAAGCTGCATACGCTCCTTCACTGTTTTCTTTCATCAAGAACTTGGTCATGTGACCACATCTTGCAAGAGAGTCTGGAAAATGTAGTCTATATTCTGGGTGGTCAGTTACACAGCTGAAATTTGAGGGTCTGAGGAAAAAGAAGGACCAGCAGTCAGGAAACAACTAATAATCTCTGTTACAGCCTTCTTATCCCTGCCTGTTTAAGACCTTCAAACTTCAGAGCAAACGCCACTTTGTCCTCAGATCCTTTTTTGACCTCCTGATTCAAAGTTATCAATTCCTGACTATAATTCTTAGCCCTCCCTTGTGACCGGTAAATTTTTCTACCTTAAAAAACTTATTTACATATGCCTTGCTCTGAGGAATGTAAGCATCTTTAGGGTAGAGGCAAAATTGGAAGGAATTTCTGATTTATAACATGAATTCCTCAAGCACTGTATTCTGGAAGGCAGGGTTGTGGGCTCTGATCATTCTTGTTGACAAGCAACTTTTATCTTTAAATCAGTCATACATTTCTCTTTATTCTACAGATACTTGTTGGTGCTTCCTGCCTGTCACACTCTGCTAGAGATGCTAGAAATATGGAGGACTCCACTCCTACCAGGGGCGCAAGGTGTGAGCGTGGACGCCACAGGCAGGCCACTTGGGCTCCGATCTCTGCCCCATGCTGCCAATCTGTGTGACTGTAGGCAAGTTACTCTGCCTTGCTGTTCCTCATTTTTGTCTTCTAAAACACAGGGATGCTCAAAATGCAACTTTTAGTTCTACGGTGGTGACCAAATAAGTTTATACCTCTGAAGTACTTAGCACAGTGCCTGGCACAAAATACAGCTAAGTAAGCATTAGTTATTATTGCTTGAGGAGTTTACATTATCAGAACATTTGAGAATACCCGGGTATGGTGTTGCACACCTGTAATCCCAGCACTTGGGAGGCTGAAGCAAGAGGACTGCTGTGAGTCCAAGGCCAGCCTGGGCTCCATAGTGAGTTCAGGACCAGCCTGGGCTACAGAGTGAGACCCTGTCTCAGAAAAAAAAGGAATACTTAGGAATAATCAAATAAATGAGAAAAAATTGATAATAGTAAATGCTACAAAGAAAATAAAGTTGAGAGGAAGATGGTGCTGCTGACTGGCTGCCCTGTGCAGGCTGCTTGACAAAGTCTCGAGTGAGTGAGTGAGTGAGTGTGTGTGTGTGTGTGTGTGTGTGTGTGTGTGTGTGTGTGTGTTTCTTTTTTTGGGACAGGGTCTTACTGTATAGCCCAGGCTGGCTCACGGCAATCCTCCTGCCTCAGCCTCCTGAGTGCTGGGATTACAGGTGTGTGCCACCACATCCAGCTTTATGTGATACTGGGGAACTGAACTCAGGGCTGTGCACATGCTAGGCAAGCCCTTTAACTGCTGTGCCATTTCTCCAGCCCTGAAAGTCTTTAGGATGAAGATGCATTTAGTAGCCACAAAGCACTTGTGGGAAAAACTTTCAGGGAACAGCAAACACAGCCTGCAGGCCCAAGCCAGCAGGATGGAGGCAGAAGGAAGGAGACAGCCCTGGACCACCAGATCCTGCGGGGCTTTGTAAGTCAGGGTAATAATGTGGATCGGATTCTACATCCAGTGACAAGCCAGTGAGGTGCAGAGAAGGTTTATGTTTAAACAGACACTTGTGGCTGTCGAGTAGAGGCAAAGTGGCTGAGGAGGGTTGAGGGGCAGAGTAAAGGGGGCACTGGGAGACTGTCACAATCATAGATGGTAAGAACAGTAGAGGTGGGGAGATAAGGAGGAAGTAAAATCAATAGTCTTTGCTGGTGGATTGCATGCAGAAGGTGAGGTGAAGAGGACCTCAAGGAGAACTTTGGAATTGTGGGTTGGAACTTCTGGTACGTCTGCCCGAGGTGAGGTGATATGGAAAGACAGGTTTTGGTATGGATAGGAATCTGGAATTCTAATTTGGTTGTGTTCAGCTGGAAAAACCACTAACGCTCCCTGTGCTTCAGTTTCTTTATGCAGGGTATGAAAAGAATAATGCCCCCATATGCCAAAGTGCATAATAGTGAAGAGATCAGACACCTGGGCTTAAATCTTGACTGCTGTTCACCAGCTGGGTGGCCACGTACAAGTTACTTCCTCTCTGTGTCTCGGTTTTCTCATTTGTAAAATAAGCACAATCATAGTATTACTTCAAATGGTCTTATGAAAAGTAAAAGAATTAATATTTACAAAGGGCTTAGAACACTCTCTGGCACATAGAAACTATACTTGTATTACAGATACATAAAAACAAATAAGGTAGACTTGAACTTTATTACTAGATAAGTAGCTGGCCTTTTCAAATAATCATTAACCATTTTGCAAGCAAGGAAGGAAAAAAGGAAGGAAGGAAGAATACTGTGTCCTCTTTATTGTACTAGGTAGCTTTGCCCGATTTTATATCACCTCCTTCAGAAAATGGAAGAGAAAGAAACCCTTCTCAATCCATTCCCAATTCACTTTATGAATCTCCCTGATATTAAAACCAAAAGGATAGCACAAAAGGAGAAAAAAATAAAGAGAAAACTATAGTCTAATGTTTCTCACAAATATAGACACAAAAATCATAAATAAATCAATGGCAAATAGAATTTGGCAGTCGATAAAAATCATTATCCAGCGTGACCAACCAAGGATGCCAGCTTACTCAGTACTCCAAAGCCAATCCACACCATTTACCTGTAAACCAGCGGAGGCAGAGTCTACTGTTCTCTACTAAGCGTCTCACCATTCTGTGTTCCAACCCCGTGCCTGGCTGAGAGTCAGTCTTGTACAATGCGTGAGGTGCAGGGCGAGGCCCACTCATCCACGCACCTGGTGCTGGGGACCAGGAGGGAGCAGGAGGGAGTCAGAGCCGCACCGAGGATGGAGGAGAGGCTGGGGACCTGACCTGCCATGCTGTGAAGCGAATGGCTTGCTGATCCTCAGAAAAATGACGCATGAGTGGGCAACGGTTTGAGTCCAAAGTTAGAACAGGCGGAGATGATATCTTCAGGAAAGGAGGGGACAGAGGTCGGGGAGAGCCACCCGAAGGCCCTTGATAGGAAGCCATGGAGGACACCCATCAGTCTCTCCGTTAACTGATAGGTCCTTCCAGGAGGCTGGGCTGTCCTCACCGACTGAGCCCCGCGCTGGGGGACAAGGAGAAACTGGTTGCCTGTAGTTAGGGTTGAGTTACCGAGGGGCACGACCCTACCCAATGGGGTCCGGCAGAAGGGGGGTGGCCGAGTGAGGACCTGCTTTCTGACCCTGTCTCTTGGGGCGGAAACTGAGAGAAAGACCGTCTGGGGCTGGGCTGGCAGTCCTGCTGGGCGTTGCTGGTCCGGCCAGCCCTGGCTGCCCTTGGCACTGAGAGCCTCTGGCTGTGCCTCCAGGTTGCAGAGTGGGCTCCCTGGTGCGGGAGGCCGGTGGCGGTGGGGAGGAGGCTCCGCAAGTGGCAGGCAGAATCAGGCTGGGAAGCAGGATAGAAGACCAGCTTCCTGTCCTGATCCTGTGACGCTGTAGACCTACCATCTCTCCCGCCTCCACCGCCAAGGCATGGCACCCAGCGGCTCCGGGACTGGGCCTTCTTTGAGGTCTGGTGTGGGCTGGCCAGAAGTATCAGAGCCAGCCATGCAATCAATGGGGGGGGGGGGGGGAAGGGATCTATGAATACCATCATCGGATCATTACCTGGTGTGCTCCACGCCCATGACAGCCGCTTGGCAGGCGCCGCAGGTGGTGTGGCCACCTCCAGCTGACAGGTCAGCTAACGCTGAGTGTCTGGTGTTGTCATCTTAGCCGACATGGCAGCGTCTGATCCCGTAGGCCTCTGGTGGTGCGTCTCCTGGTGATGGTTTAACAAAACCTTTCCTGGTGTGTCTGCGTTCAGTGAGAGGGAATGGTATCCCGCCCTTTATCCTTTATCTCTAAATCCTAACCACCTGATAATTACCATTGATTTACCATGTTTTTTTCCCTAATAAACTTTTTTTTTTCTCTAGTGCTGGCGGCCCAGCTCAGCGGCTAAAGTGCTTGCCTGGTAGGATCGAGGCCCTGGATATGATTTCTCAGTACCACATAAACTGAGCACGGTGGCACAGGTCTGTTGTTCTGTGCCAGCCTGGGCTCCATGGTGAGTTCAGGACCAGTCTGGAGGACTACAGAGACCTTGTTTCAAACAAACAACACTTTTCCCCCCTCGGGCTGGAGATATAGCTCAGGAGCAAGAGCGCTTTCTTGGCATACCTGAGGCTCTCTGTTTGATCCTTAGCTCTGCCAATTTATTTTTTCTTATATTGGGTGTAAAGAGACACACGCACAAGGAAAGTTTCTTTTTTTCTTTCTCCTTTTTTTGTTTCAGGCAAGTGTTTTACCACTAAGCTATATTCCCAGTTCCTGCAGTTTTTAACCAGCGCTATGGTTCAAATCAGGGGCACTGTCACTCGCGTACATCCTCCTCTCCCACCCCCACAGGACTTTTACTTTTTATTTTGAGACAAAGTCTTGATAAATTGCCCAAGTGGGACTTGAATTTGCAGTCCTCCTGCTTCTGCATCCCTCAGTGTGGGAACATAGGGGTGGACGACTATTTCCGGCTCTCCTTGGGATTTTTTTTAAGGCAAGAAGGAACAGTCTAAATGTCCATCAGTAGAGGAGTAAACTAGATCAGGGTTCTCAAGCTTTTTGTCTCAGGGCCCCTTATGTTCTTAAAAATTATTCAGGACTACAGAGAACTTTATGTTGGCTATGTATGTTAACGTTCATATAACAGAAATTAAAACTGAGAAATTAAAAAGATTCACTGAAATAAACTTATTGTGTGTTCATATAAGATACTTTTTCTTTTCTTCTTTTTTTTTTTGACACAAGGTCTCACTCTGTCTCCCAGGCTGATCCTGAACTCACTGGTGTAGCCCAGGCTGGTCTTGGACTCAGGACAATCCACTCAGCTTCCTGAGTGCTGGGATTACAGGTGTGTGCCACCATGCCTAGCTTTAGTGGTGCTGGGGACTCGAACTCAGGGCCCTGTGCTTGCAAGGGAGGCGCTTTAACTGCTGTACCATTCTACCATTCCTCTAGCCTCAAGATTTTGTTAGTTTGTTTTTGAGACAGGGTCTTGCTCTGTAGGCGAGGCTGGTCCTGATCTCATCACTATGTAGCCCAGGCTGGCCTTGGACTCACATCAATCCTTCTGTCTCAGCTTTCCGAGTGCTGGAATTACAGGCATCCGCCACCACATCCGGCTTTAAGTGGTGCTGGGGAAATCGAACCCAGGGCCTTGAGCTTGCTAGGTAAGCACTTTAACTGCCATGCTATTCCTCCAGAGCCTTATTTAAAGTCTTATGTGACGGGCTGAAAGAATGACACAGTGGTTAATGCACTTGCCTAGCAAGCACAAGGCCCTTGGGTTTGATTCCCCAGTGCAACATAAACTGGGCATGGTGGTGCACGCCTGTAATCCCAGCAGGGGAGGGTGAGGCAGGAGGATTGCTGTGAGTTCGAGGACAGTCTGGGCTACACAGTGAGTTCAGCATCAGCCTGGGAAGTACAGAGTGAGACCCTGGCCAAAAAAAGAAAAAGAAAGAAAAAGATTTAAAACGAAACAAAAGTACTAAGAAAGAGAGAAGAATGATACTGTTCCACATTTGTGCAGATCTCGTTAATGTGCAGTTGAATAAAAGACAGCTGGAATCTCATACTGCTTCTGTACTTCATCTGTTATAATTGCTGTTTTGATGGAAGAGCAGTGTAGAAGAATACCCGACCTCACACAGACACGCAGTTGGAAAAAAGGAGTGTTAGCTTTTCAGATGATTATGGATATTCCTTGACATCACACCAAAATTTGAAAGGATAGTATTTTTTAAAAAAATGATTAGTTGCCATGTAGAATCTGAAACCATATTAATGATTTTTCTGTTATCTTAGGATCCGAGTGGCCTGCTTTGCAGTTTGAGTGGGTATTTCATGTCCATGTGACTCTGTGACTTCATGCACTGGGTACGTGGAAGATTTTGGTTCCCTGAGCTATGCAGATCTTCTAAATGTTGACATATTCCATTATGCAATGTCAAAAAATCATTTATTAGTGTTAGCATTGAGCTCGTCGGAAAAATCTTTTAGTGTCAGAAAGTTGTCAAGTTCGGGATGGCAGATACAAATTTTTCGCATTTCTAATTTTTGCTGGGAAGTACACACTGTGTCACTGGCAGCTCATGCTGCCACTGTTTTCCTTCCAGAGACATCCTCTTTGTTTCTGGGAAGATGTCTGCCAAATCTCTAAATCTGAATAATCACAGTTTGTCTGCCAGTCATTCTTTCCAGTAAAACTCGTATTACATGAACAAAGCACATGTCCCAGCTCACGTCTCAAACAATTGCACAAGTGCCTTTTTGGGAGATAATCATCTCTCTTCACCACGCCTCCCAAATGGCTTATTGCATTTCCTATTTATTCACAAAGAGGTCAAAGAGACGTGCGCACAAGGGTCAAGATTAAAGAAAATAATACAAAGGGCCCCTCCCAGGGGCGGGTGCACAGTAGCAGGAGGACGCTGGCTGCTGCTTCCAGTTCCCCCTTCCTCTGCCTTCCCATTGCTGGATGGTAGACATATCAAACCATTGTTCCTTGGGGAATCAAGAGACTCAAAAAAGTTAGCCAACACAGAAAATGTCACCTCCTCTTGTGTTCATTGACAAGTATTCACAGAAAAGGGGGTCTTTAAATGGTGCTGATCCTGCGTGAACCGTAAGGACGCATCAAGTCCCCGCGGGGGAGGCAAAAAGATAATTCAGACAAAAGAACAACCAGTCTTCGTGTTTGCAGCTCCGTCTTCCGTTTGATGAGTGAGTACATTGTGGAGCGGCCCTGCCCTGGATGGCTCTCGGGGACTTTTCATCCAGCGAGCATTCGGCGGTGTCACTGTGCAGGCTTTATTATCTCTCCGTTATCGTGTGAGGCCTCGAGCCAGTGCAGTGTGGTAACTTATCCTGTGAGATGTTTCAGTAACTTTTTCATGTTTAGTTTGAGAAGCTAACTTAGCTTTCCAAGAGGGCATTGCATCACATTTCAAATTGTCAATTTATTTTTCTCTAAATTCTGAACAAAAAAAAAATCTCAAAATGATGCTGACCATTAGTGTTATATGTTCTGCTGCACAAGGTGAATAATATACAGGATTAATATCTCTGGAGATGAAAAAACAGGTTCCGTCAGAGTTTTGTTTTTAATTTAGTTTTGTCTCTTTTCTTTCTTTAATCCAGTCTGGTCCTGAATTCATTATGTAATCGAGGCTGGCTTCAAACTCATAGCAATCCTCCTGCCTCAGCCTCCCCACAACTGGGATTGCAAGAGAGCTGTGCCTCTCCCAGCTAATCTTTATGTGGTGCTGGGGAATCAATCTCAAGGCCTGTGCCTGGTAGGCAAGCACTTTAACCACTGGGCCATGCCTCCACACCTTCTCTCATGATTGCATTTTTCATATAGTTTTCACATAGTTTTGCACAGTTTCTTCTGCTGGTCAGAGAATTCTCTGGCATATCAGTTTCTTTCCCAGTATGTTAAGACACAGGTGATGTAGTATTGAGTTGGGAAAGTGAATCTTTTAATATGTTTTCTTCTTCTGTGTGTGTGTGGAGGGGCAGGGTCTTGTTCAAGCTGGCCCTGGACTCATGACAATCCTTCTACCTCAGTCTCCTGAGTCCTGAGGTTGTAGGCATGTGCCACTGTGGTGCTGTGGAATCGAACTCAGGGCTTTGGCTCGCTAGGCAAGTGCTCTGACATTTGAGCTATGCCCCCAGGCCTCAGGTGTCTTTCTTTGGCAAGTGGTAAATCCTTAAATATAGGATGAATATGTTATAATAAATGGTATCATATATTAGAATAAAATATTAAACTTTAAAATGATGTTAACATGGTAAAATTTATAAGGATTTTAAGAAAATATTTTAAAATATTGGTGCAAAACAAGAGAGAGTCTACTTTCTTGTGTCCTCAAATGGGTGCCAGAAAACATTAGAATTTCAAGGTGGCATTTACTTGGATGACAGTATAAGGAGAATTTTCCTGTGTTTTATTGGTGTCATTATATATATATATATATATATATATATATATATATATATATATGCATATATGTATTTTTTCCTTGTACTGGGGATTGAACCTAAGGCCTTTCCTGTGAGCTCTATCCTCAGTTCTTTTTTATTTTTTATTTTGACATAGAGTTTTGCAAGTTCAGCTGGGCTTAAACTTGCAGTGCTCCTGCCTCAGCCTCCCAGAGTGCTGAGATTACAGGCCTGAGCCGCCACATCCAGCTAGGCATTTTTTGAAGTCGGTGTTCATGAAATGCAGTATTTGGGGGCTGGCAGAATGGCTCAGCTGTTAATGTGCTTGCTTAGCAAGTGCTGCATCAAGTGCTAAGTACCCGAGTTCAATTCCCCAGCACCACGTAAGGAGGACATGGTGGTGCACGTCTATAATCCCAGCACTGGAGGCTGAGACAGGAGGATTATCGTGAGTCCAAGGCCAGCCTGGGCTCCACAGTGAGTTCAGGACCAGCCTGGGCTGCAGAGTGAGATCCTATCTCAAAAAATAAAAATAAAAATAAAAGCAGAAAGCATGATTTGGACAGGCTGGATGGTGCGAGGCACCAGGAGCCCTGGGTCTTCGGTCCTGCACTGTTCCCGAGGCTTGACCAGGGAGGAGGACCAGTAGCTTTGCGACTGAGGCTGGGCTCTTTCCAGTGCTGGTAGAAATGTCATTATGGTCATGCATCCAGCTGTACTCCCCCAGTTGAGGCTATAGCTGCTTGTCCTTGCCCCCAGCATCTACGGGTGGGGCTGGGAGTTTGCTTGAGTGCAAGGCCTTGGACCAAGGGGCTGCCTGCTTCCACTGTGGAAAGCTATGCAGACAGTAGCGTGTCCTTGGCAGGTGGGCGAGCGGCATTCTGCAGGACAGCCTGCGTGTTGCCCAGGTCTCCCTCCCCAGCTGTGAGCCTTTCCTCACTCTCCTGTCACGCTCCTAAAATACGGGACAGTGAATTCCACCAGCACTTGAGTTTTTTGCAGATATAAGGCAGCAGTGCCTGAAAACCAGCCCACACCCTTCTCCCACCTTCATACTCACAGTCCACGGTAGAGGCGGGTAAGGCTGCGCGGGCACCCCAGGGCCCGGGGTAGGGCTGGGCAGCCTGGCCCGAGGCTGCCAGCTATGGTGTTGTGCAAGACAGACGGAACTTCTCAGTTCCCTCCTCTTTTCCTTTGATGTTGCCGCTTCCTTCTCGTCTGCTGCTCAGTCTGCTTCTCCTCCGATTCTTCTAACAAAGCTCTTGGGGTACGGAGCACGGTGGCACGTGCCTGAGACGGTACTGCTATGCGCGCCTGAGACAGGAGGACCGCCAGTTCGAGCCCAGCCTGGGTGACTTAATGAGATCTTGGCTTAAAATCCAAAAAAAGAAAAGAAAAATGGGGCTAGGGATATAGCTCAGTGAAAGAGGTCTTGGGTTCAAACCTCAGGAAGGAAAAAAAAGTTCTGGGGCTCTCTGGGAGCCCTCAGAAGCACCCACGTCAGCTCCTCCTCTTACCAGGTGCTGGCTGGGGCCAGAGCGTGGAACACATCTGCCCAAGACCACACAGCTTCTGGTGACCTCTACTTAGTCTCCTTTCTAATGAGATTTCTAAGTACTTCATGTTTCTTTTTCTCTCCCTTTATTTTCTTTCCCTTTTTCATTTCTCTTTTCTCTTTGGATCCAGGGCTCCAAGACCAGGCTCCGGTGAGAGCCTGTTCATCCGGCTTCCCGGTTCTGAAGCATGGGCATCTGAATTGACCGCAGGGAGGGGGAACGGAGCTGGGGGCGCTAGGCTCGGCCACTTTCAGCTGCCAGCCCCGCTCTGGCTACCCCTGCTGACCGCTGGGGAGTAAGGCCTGTGGCTGAGCCGGGGGTGGCTTGCTGCCCACCTGGAGCAGGGGGATTTCTGCACGGAGGGGAAGCAGGAGACAGATAAGGCCCCTCCTCAGGCCTGCCGGTTCTTCGCCCTCCGAAGCCCGGAGCTGCTTTTCACTACAGGTCAGCCTTCCTGCAACCCATCCTCAGACAAGTTCAGACAAGCGGGGCTTGTTGACAACTGCTCTAGGCCAGACAGGCGACAGCCATAGACTTGCAAAACCAGGGATGTTTTTCCAGGCATGCTGTAACTCTGTGTGTCCAGCAGGGGGCGGCCTGTCACGACAAAAAAGCGGGTCTCGTGTATCCTGCTGCCCTCCAGGCCAAGGAGACTTGAGTTCTTTCCCCTCACTCTTGGCAGGGGTTAACCTGGGCTTGCTGTTAATGGACAGGTGTCCCCTTGGGGGACATTAAAATCTGGTGCCCTGGGGCGGTTAAAGCGCTTACCTAGCGAGAGCTAAATTCAATTCCCCAGCACCACATAAGCCGGGCACTCGGGAGGCTGAGACAGGAGGATTGCCCTACATCCAAGGCTAGCTTGGGCTCCATCATGAGTTCAGGACCAGCCTGGGCTACAGAGTGAGGCCCTGTCTCAAAAAAACAAAAAACAAAACAAACAAAAAACCAAACAAGGAAAACCTGAGGTCCTGTTTAGGAAGAGGTAGCCGGATCAGGAGCTGAAACGCCCTCATCTCTTGAAATGGAAGGCTCTAAGCGTGACCTTGCAGAGAGGGGAGGAGTCTGCGCATGGGGAGAAGGAACAGAGTGAGCACAGCTGGGAGAAAAAAAGGCACCCGAGAAGTGTTTTTGCAAATCTCCCATGAGGAGAGACGTCGGCTGGGAGCCAGGACTGTCCCTCCCAAAGCGAGGTGCTCGGTTCCCTTCCTTATTGACTAAGTACAGATGGATATTTAATCTAAAATTTCTCTACAATTCCTGATCAGCACCCATTCGCCTGTCATTTAGAGCGACCCACCCCTACCTCAAGGGAATCCGGTTACGCAGGGGTTGCTAGGGAACAGGGGCAGATGCGGTAGGTAAGGCAGGGTTGCTTAGTAACCAATTTCGAGGTAATAGAGTGGCCAGGGCGAGTTTGGAACACGGGGGTCTGTGGGCAGAGCCCACCTCTCTTCAGGTCGCTGGCACTGTCCCGCAGGAAAAGCCCTCCCCTAGTCCCTGGAAGACCTCATTAACCCCGGGTGCCATCCACGTCCTCCCCAGCTCCCCCGGCACGAAGCTGGTCAGATTCCTAGGTTAGAATAGTGGGTAACAAGCTAATCGGAGCCACATACTGGGGACGCAGCAGCCTGCGGACTGCTGCAGAGCTGAGACCAATAGCCCAGGGGTTAGATGGAAGAGGGTCTCCTACACAAGCGGCTCTGGCGTTCTTCCAGTTCGTGGAGAAATGTTTTCACACCTAGTGTCCCTGCCAGAGCCTCTCCCTCCTTCACGCCTCCAGAGGCGCAGCCCTACCCTCCTGGGGCCTCCAGAGGGCACTGGTCTCACACTTCACCATCCGGGACGCTTTGACTGGCCCGGTTCCGTGTGGCTGTCTTCAGAGAGCTCGGGCTGGGTTTGCACACAGGCCGCCCTACTGTCTCCGGAATCCCCTGGACACTCGCGCTCCTGGGCTGTGCACCTGCAGAGGGGCATCTAACCAGCCGCTGCTTCTGCCAACACCTCCTCAACTTCCTGGGTCCCCTCGATGGGGTTTCCCTGCCTGACGTCCCCAACCAGCTCAGGCAAGCCTGCAATCCAGTTGTTCATCCGCCACTCATGCTGAGCCCTCCAGGGTTTCAGACCCTGGGTGGGGCTGGGAGGCCCCAGCAGGGGTGGTGCTGCCGCCCAGAGTTTTTGGACAGCTGGTTCCTCATTCTACCTCGCCCTCTGCTTCCTGGTTGGGACACTCGGGGAAGTTCTTCAGAAACTGAGAGTGTATAAATGAAACACCTGCTGTTTAAAGCAAAGACTTTTTTTTTTTTTTTGTACAGAACATCTCTGAGCAAGTATTTCAGACACTGGGAAATTTGCTACTGTGAAGGGTTTAGGGATATTGTGGTTTTGAACTAGTTTTGATCTGCTTGAATTATAAAACTTACCAGGAGCATGTAACATTTAATTTTAACTGTTTTTAAAATTGTGAAGCACAATACATGCATTATATATTATATATGACAGCATATATAATATATATGTGTATGTATGTATCTTAATGGACACTCGTTAACCATCGCTTGCTCATCAAATAGATATGGTCAGCACTCCAGAAGCTCTTGGGTCTGCTTCTCCGTAATCATGCCCTTCCTCGGTCCCAGAGATACTCTCTCTCTCTCTCTTTTGTCGAGGTAGGGTCATTCTCGGTAGTCCAGGCTGGTCCTTGAACTCATGGCAATCCTCCTGCCTCAGCCTCCCCAGTCCTGGGATTACAGCTGTGTTCCACCACACCCAGCCCCCCTCTTTTGACTTATGTGGTGGCCCCAGCCTTTCATTTCTCTGTACTCTGATCAGCTGCTTGTGACAAAGTTGTTTCACCTGTTTAGGAATCTCGTGGACTCACATGATGTGTATTTTTGTGTCTGGCTTCTTTCCCTCGATTTAATACATAATTTAATTTTATTTTATTTTAGAGACTACTATCCAGTTTAGGCATCCCTTGAACTTGCTATGTGGTCCAGACTGCACACAAATTGTGATCCTCCTGCCTCAGCAAAAGCCTGTAGTCCCAGGGCTCTGGAAGGGTGAAGCAGGGCTGCAAATCTGAGCCCAGCCTGAGCAGCTTAGAGAAAGCCTGTCTCAAAATGAATAAATAGGTGGCTAATGTAGCTTAGCGCAAAGGCCTGGAATTCATGGGTGCACACACACACCCACCCCCATACCCACACACAAGGACTCAGGCGTGCACCACCATACTAGGTATCATGATATCATTTAAAAATTCATTAGTGTTTTTCAGTGACACTTAAGTTCATTATTTTTCATTACTGTGTGGTATTCCGTGGTCTAAATACAATGGCAGAGAATTCTTTTGGGCACACATGCCTTCCTTTCTGCAGGGTCTGAGGTCCTTCTACCATCAAAGGTTTGTAGTTTCAACCTTCCCATACAAGGTCCCATTGTTTCCCAGAATGACTGTGCTTACCCTCTGTAAATAAGTGAGGGTCTCTGTTGATTTTTGTAACTAAAAGCAAATTAAAATTACCACTTGGTGTAATTATTTGGTGTCTAGTATCCTCACTTGATTTGGGATGTTCCAAGCACGGTGGTCCTGGGCTGGTCTGTAATTCACCAAATGTCCTGGCATCGACTGCCTGGTGCTTGACATTGTGTCACCCAAGGAAGACCTCAGTTCTTGCCTACTGAAAAGATAACTCTTGTTGGCTGAATGTTGGCTCTCATATTTTTTTTTTTTAACGAGTGGGTCTTCACTTAGAAGCAAAGCACAGAGAGGTCAAATCTCTGGCTGTCTGCGAGGGATCCTGAGTGGGTTGCCTGGGCCTCGTATTCTCATGTGCTTGTTTCATGACTCCCGAACTTCACGGACTCGTTTCTTGACTGAGAGACTCAAGTGCCTGACATTCACCTCAACTAGCCTGCTGGCTGCGGCTGGCCTTGTCCTTTAGGAAGAGTGGGGGTTGGGTTACGATCAGGCTCAGTGATGCCACCAGCAATTTGCAAAATGGGCTTTTCCTCCAGGGCAGATTCAGCAGGTTAGGGTTAGGGCTAGGGTTAGGGTTGGGTCTGGTCATCATGCTCGTAGCGGCGCGGGTCCATGGGGTCGCTTTCCTTCCTGCACCTGCCTCTGTGAGGACGCACAGCAGTGGGACAGCCCAAAATCCAGTCCTGGGCAGCTGTGGTCCCAGGGTCCGCAGAGGGGTGAGTGCCTGGAGCACCCTTTGGGCCTTGACCCCTTACAGGAACTCTGCTTCTGTGGAAGGACGCAGGGTGGCGGAGCCGTTTCCCCTTCTTTGTGGATTCTTCAGGGAGGAGTAGGGGAAGAATGGTGGTGAAGGGTGCGGCTGACTGTGCCCTCCACCTCCACCTGCAGGATCGGCTTTGCCTTCTTCCAGCGTCTGGCCCAGGATGGTGCCCACGTGGTCGTCAGCAGCCGGAAGCAGCAGCGAAGTGAACTGGGCTGTGGCCGCATTGCAGCGGGAGGGGCTGAGTGTGCCAGTCACCGTGTGCCATGTGGGGAAGGCTGAGGACCGGGACAGGTTGGTAGCAAAGGGGAGGGGCTGAGGGTGGAAGGACGCCGCGAAGTCGGGGTGCAGAACCTTTGCTTCAGTGCTCGACCCTGGGAAGAGCAGTACGCAGTGAGCTTGAAGCTCCCTGACAAGTGGTTTCTCACGAGAGAACTCCGGCCCGGAGGTGTGTGAGAGGCTCCTGGAGAGAACTTAGGCTTCGGTGCCCCAGAGCCTGCCCTTGGACATCCTCCGCGACACTCCCTCTGAGACAGGGCCTCGCTCTGTAGCCCAGGCTGGTCCTGAACTCACTGGTGTAGCCCAGGCTGGCCTTGGACTCAGGACAATCCACCTGCCTCAGCCTCGTGAGTGCAGGGATTACAGGTGTGCACTGCCATGCCCAGCTTTATGTGGTGCTGGGAATTGAACTCAGGGCTTTGTGCTTGCAAGGCAAGTGCTTTAACCATTGTGTCATTCCTCTAGCCCCCAGAAGTGTTTGGTTTTTGCAGAGGCCTTAGGACAATTCCTGGCTGAGGCAGCTTGTGATTAGCAGTGCCCAGTGCTCCTGGGGGGCGCTGGGGGTCCCTGGGGGGATAAGGCCTCCTCAGCCGCCTTCATGCTGCCCCATGTCCCATCTCTTACAGGCCCTGGAATATTCTGGAGGTGTGGACTTCTTGGTGTGAAGCGCTGGGGTCATTCTGGGGACCAATGAGCAGGAGTGAGACAAGATGAGAGTCTGATGCCAGCTCGGTGCCAGTGGCTCTCACCCCCAGCAGGCCTTTCTTCTGTGAAGGCAGGGTGGCATGAACTCCTGAGCACGTGCTATGCTGCTTTCTGGGTTGTTTTAAAATCTGGCTACTACACTTTCTATTTTACTTTTTTTCCTCCAGTCCCTCTTTTGCTGTGTGTTTTACATGTATTCATTTAGCAAACACTGAGTGCTTGCTATGTGCTAGGCACTATTCCAGGCTCTGGGGAATAACTGTGAACACAGAGTCTCTGTATAAAGCCTAGAATTCTTATTTTCTACATCTTTCTGTGGGGGAGCATATAGTGATCATGCTGTTCTTCCTTGATGACTGGTCCTGCTGCTGAGACGGTATCTTTCTTAGAGCAGGGGACCCTGCTGTCCCCTGATGAACCAGCCACCAACATTCCCTCAGCACAGACATCCCAGCCTATCACGAGTCCACTTCATGATCTGTGCCCATTTCACAGGAGTCCAGGAGAGACCCTGCAAAATCCCTCAAAGTTCATCTTAGGCCTCTCCTACCTCCGGATGCACTCACTCCCGTATTTTGTCCCCGTTCCCTCTGGTTGATCAGATGGCTAAAGATTGTGTCTCATCCTTCCTGCCATTAGCACTCCCCACATGGCCCTAAGCACCGGCCGAAGCATTTCCTACCGCTCGCTGCCTTCCTGTGCTCTGCCCCTTAGGCCCTGTGCTTTCATTTGCCCTCAGACGAGCCCCTCCCCTTGGCTCTGGCTGGGTGCCCTTGGCTCTGGTCTCGGAGACGACCTGAAATCTGAGCTCCCTGCAGCCACTACTGAGCTGCCTCCCAGGCTCTTCAGCTCCATTTCCAATGTCTCCGTGAGACCATTTGTGATTCTGTAGCTGGAATTTCACTGCTGATGGTCTCTTAACCTTCCTGAGTCATTTTCCTTTTTAGTCTCCGTGTCTTAGGATCACAACTCTTTTTTCTCAGAACTGTTAGAACTTGCCCCACCCCCCCTGAAGCTGGGGGCACATGCTGGCAATCAATGCGACTTTCTCTGATGATCCCCTATTCTCCAAGGAATTGGTATTCAACAAGCAATTTTGCACCACTGGACAGAAATCATTGATAGAGTAATTGTCCCCAGATCGCATCTGCCACCACCTTGAAGGTGAAATTGTCACAAAACGAGTTTAAAATTTACCAGATGCTCTGCTTTTAACTGAATGCAATTTTCAATAGGTGTCTTGTGAGGGGAATTCCTGATTCATCCTTGGTCTGCTTCTGGGGACCTTCCCTGGGTAGACTTTTTCCCCCGACTGGGTACAAAGCCTCTAATGTACCACCACAGTACAGCCACCTGTCCCCCACCCGTCTGCTTGCTCAAGGACTCTCCAGCACACAGCCTCCTCCTGGCTCGCTGAGCTCTCCTCAGGAACTTCGGGCACACACAGTTACTGGCTCTGCTTTTCTAACAGGACTATTTTGTTCACAAGGGAGAGAATCTCACCTTTTCCTTGGTTCAGGTCTGGCCCCTGAGGCAAGAAAGGGCCTCGCGTCAGCCCACTGCCAGCTGGAGGCACACAGAGCTCTGGGAAGTCATCCTGTGAGTGGCAGGGCTCTATTTTAACCTCAGACATCTGAGCCATTTCTTGCAGTAATGAGGATCTGGCCCAGCACTGCTTACCTGTCATGGAAGGGGGTGTACTCAGTTGGAGCATTTCCCCTGCCCATGTTAAGAAGGTGAATAGGTACCTATAATTCCAGCACTTAGGAGGCTGAGGCAGGAGAGGAGTTAGGCCCTTTTTCATATATATAGAGAGAGTATGGAATGGAAGAATGGAAAAAGCAATGGACAGGCCTGGCCAGTTACAAGTGCACAGCTTCCCGCTGTAGGGATGCATTGACAGGACAGCACTGACCTTGCTTAAGACATCTGTGGAAAGGTCCCTGTTGCCACTCCACTCCCGCCAGCACTCTGCTCCAACCCGGGGTTAGTCTCTGTATCTTTCCTTGCCGTGTCCTTTCTTCTTCCTTTTTCCTAGATACAGCAGGAAAGAGTGTGAGGACCCAAGTGGGAGCCCGAGGCAGGATGGGTATGGGACGTAGATCTCAGCCGCAATTCTGATTGTGTCTCCATCTTTGTGTGCACTGTAGGATCGCTCAGAGCCGAGTCAGCAACACACTAGGGTGTGTGTGTGTGTGTGGGGGGGCTCTCACATGGGCATTTTCATGGGCAAAGTAACATGATGCCCAGTTTTACCATATGCTGTGAACAAGGGGTACCAAGTTCACTTTTACTTTTTCTTATTTTTCTTACACTTATTTTTTCCAGTTTTTGTGTCTTCAAGCCTAGGACCTATTTTATTGGCTTTATCCTGTTGCATTGTGAGCATGCCACGGATTCCATTGGGACAAAGCAAGGGAATACACAAAGGCACTACAGAGAGACAGAGGCAACTCTTCCAGAAAGGTCCCTGGATCCCAGCACCTGCTCCTCCTTCAGCTGGCCTGCCTCCCATCTCCTTCCAGTGGCTTCTGCGTCTTTTTTTTTTTTTTTTTCCCCCAGCACAACCAAAACATAGACCAGTTTCTTTTAAAAGTCCTGGATATTTTTTTTCCTTCACCCCACTTTAAGCTATTCCCATTTGGGGGTCTGTGCTCACTGGTTTGTCTCTCAGCCCATCTGCCTATGTGACCCAGTGAGAAGGGCTCTGTCTCTCACAGCTGTGCACATTTGGGTCTGACGTACACATTGTAGAACCCCAGGTGTCATGGGAACAGGCCCAGGCTGACCCTGCTCCCCCATCCCCAGTCTCTGCTTTGACTTCAGATCCTAAACGTGCATGTGAAGGCCGCATCTCTGCTGCTGAGCCAGCTGCTGCCCACGTGGAGACCAGAGGGTGCAGCTGCAGCATGGGAGTCGGGGCTGGTTGAAGCTGGGGAGGCTAAGACATGGGAGCTAAGTCTGGAAACAGAAGAGCACAGCCGGAAACAGGGCAATCTCTCTGACACCCCCACCCTCCTTGTCTCCCTCCATCTCGTTGCACCCTTTGTGTAACTGCTGTGATCATACCAGGGCTGCTGGATGTCCTGGGGTCAGGCATGCTCTCCTTGGCCTGGAGATTGTCAGGCTTGAGAAGAGACTGTGCTCTATGTCCTTAGCCTTGTTGGCTGGCCATTTGTATTTAGCCTCTAATATTCTCCCGCTAAATAACCTCTCTGCATCAACTTAAAAGTTATGACAGGATTTGCCCTGCTGCTCCCTATAGGACGATGCCAGAGACTCTTCTGGTTCTCTGCCTCTTGGTCTCCTGCAAGCCTGCCTCTGTCCAGATCCTGCAAGTTTAGTGGCTCTCTGACAGACACACCCTTCAGGAACTGGCTGGGACTTGTGTTGGTGAGAAGGAAAAGCTTCTGTCCTTCAGATCTTGCCTTTTCCCGCTCCATTGTGCTTCTTGGAGGCTGCTCGTTGCTAGGCGTTGGCCCTCAGCCCTCGGGTGCCTCTTCCCCACGCCACCCCGCCCTCTCCTTCCAGACCCGGCTTTCTGCTCATCTCTCTCGAAGAGGCAGAAGACCGTACTCAGTTAATGAGAATGAGGGCCAGAATCCCAGCTCCGCTACTCCCTGGCTGTCCTCTCAGCCTCAGTTGCCTCCCGTGGAACGGGGATAATAATATGACCTGAATCGCGTTGTTAGACTGCATCACAGTACCCTGCTCAGGGGTAAGTCGCTGGCATCATCTCTCCTCTGTGTCTCTCTTCACAGCGGGGGTGTCGTCACACTGGTCTCTTCTGTCTCAGCGTATACACCATATGTGGTAAGTGTGTGGCTCTTGTGCTCCTTGTTGGGGTAGGGGAGCGGTTACTTTGTTTTATTCCCCAGAACCCCATAGGGATAAGGTCCGGGACAGACGCTGCATTACTCCTGTAATCCGGGCCTCAGCTTGTGCCCAAGTGGCTACCAGCTCCCTCAGATCTGGCTTCTGTTCTCAAACAAGGCTCAGGTGAGCACGACAGGGCCTGAGCCTTGCTTAGCTGTGATGCTTTATAGGCGAGAAGTGCAGTCATACTTTAGTGTAGTCCCCTGAATCTTAACAACGGTCTCCATTCTCCTTTTAGGAGCTGAGTGCCTACAATGGCAGCAAGACAGCTCCGTTGGGTCTCACCAGGACACTGGCTTTGGAGCGAGAACATCGTGGTGGCTAGCTTCTCGCCTCGGCTCTGAGGTTGCCGGAGGCTGGCTATGCAGCTGTGGATCTGAGCCCAGCAGTCTGAGAATGGGTGGTGTAGGAGCTTGTTAGGGCCTGGGGATAGGCCTGTAGCTTGGCCAGCATAGCAATTTGTGGGCTTGCTCATGTGGACTCGAGGAAGAAGACCTTTCAATATTCTCCTCAGGATCCCTCTGCTGGACCATTGCAGATTAGGCTGATCCAACCAACATGTGAAGTTCTTGGTGTAGGGGCTGTGGGGCTGATGAATATTATGGGACTGGGGTTCTGGAGGAAACTAATTTGTGCTTTAAACTTGTCTTTCCTAAATAAACTCAGATTTGTTCTCAGAGGTGGAAGCTGTCTGCCAGGGTGGAGCTCTGGACAGCAGGCTTGGGCCCTCCCGTCTCATCTCCCGTGGCAGATCCATTGCAGTAGGGAGTGGCTGTTGCTTTCTACTCTCTGAGCTGAGAGTGCCACAGGTTGAGCAAGGCTGTGAAGAGGGGCAGGAGGTAGGATTCTGGGTAGCACTTAGAAAACACCAAAGCCCACTGATAAAATTATTGGCAAGGGGAGTAATTTTATTCAGTGGGACTCACAGGGACTTAGTGCATAGGGGACAGCATCTTTTAGCCTACAAGGTTAAAGGGACAGAAATTCTAAGCTTCAGTCCAGCCAACTATACACGAATTGCTCAGCCCTGTCCTCATCCTTCAAGTTCTTCACTAGCCAGTGTCCCAGCCTACACATAGGAGGCACAAGGGCACACTTCTTGCAAGCAGAATTTGAGGCAAGAATATTTGGAAGAAAGGCCAGGGAGTGGAAATGAGGAAGCAAGTGATGAGAGTGTCAGGGAGGCAGGAAAAGGTTCTCGGGGCTCACAATGGAGGAAGCCACTGCATACAACAAGTCCCCTTTCTCACTTTCCATTCACCAACGGCTTTCCAGGGGGTTACCAACTCCCTCCCACTCCCAGTTAAAGAAGATGCTGCCCACAGTGCGACGACTGGTGGTCTAGGGAAGAGCCCTCCCAGCCACATGGAGGTTGTGAGCTGGGGTAATCAGTGTGCCTGCTTTACAAGGTCTCCAGGAAGTAACAGTTCACTGTCTGAAATATATTTAAGGGCCAAGCACTCAACCACTGTTCCTGTGAGGCTCTAGGGAGAAACAGAATCTCTCCTCTGCACAAAATAACAATTAGTCCACTTTCCTCCAGGGATAGTGCTAGGAAAATTTCCAGAGGCTTTCAAGCTGCCTTATCTCAAATCTCCCATTAGCAGTCCCTGTGGCTGTCACTTGGGGCTACCAGAAGAAACCTGAGGATTAAAAGCTTGGGAAGTCAGAGGAGGATCAGAGAGTAGGCCCTTAATTAAGTAATCACACATACAAAAAGAGCGGAGGGTCTTTCAACAACTGAATGCCCCACTTGCTATGAAATAGATTCATTTAAATGCAAAAACCTATAACTGTAAAATATTCATATTTCATTAAAAACCTCTTTTTCAGCTGGGTGGTGGTGAAGGGTCCTATAATCCCAGCTACTTGGGAGGCTAAGATAGGAGGATTACAAGTTCAAGGCCAACCTGGACAATTTAGTGAGAACTTGACTTAAAATAAAAATTCAAAAAATTTCAGAGTGAGACTACAGATATAGTCTAGTCATCAAGTGTGTGTCTAGACTGCATGAGGCATTGGGTTTGATCCTGTGAGAAACGGCTCATAGGAGTTCACCTGTCCACAAAAAGGATGGACATGGAGCTGTGGAGGACAGAAACACGAGGCTTTAACTATCTTTGCCAAAGAGGTGACATCTTTACATACAGGTAGAGGAAGTACACAGAAAGAATGGTGGATAATGGTATTATATCCGTAAATCACAAACTCTTCCCCTTGCCTTTTTCCTATTGGCAGGGTGCTCGATCTTCCCCATAAGATCTAAGGTATTGGCTCAGGGTCAAGTCCATCACTGTGGAGTGACGTTTATCCCTCCTCCCCCTTTCCTCCTCTTTGTCTAATCACCTGGTTAAGTAAAAGCGCCTGAAATCCAAAGATCCGCCATCTTTATCTGAAAAATGTGCCCCTGCTATCACTAGGTGGTGGTCACAGATCCCCAGCACCGCAAAACAAAAACAAAAAGCTCCCTTTAACTTCTAAGTAAATATCAGAACTGTTTTATTTATTTATTCATCCATTTGTTCTGTGGTATGGGGGATTGAGCCCAAGGCCTTCACACTGAGCTCAATCTCTAGCCCATTTTTATTTTTGATTTTGAGCTGGGTCTTGCTAAGTTGCTGAATTGCTCAGGTTGGGCTTGAACTTGCGATCCTCCTGCATCAGGCTTCCAGAGGCTGGGATTATAGGCCTGTTCCACTGAGCCTAAACAATTTTAAAATTGTTTTAGAAAGTGAAGACCTGGGAAGGAGCACTGTAGGTTCTCTTTTGGTCCCATTTTTGGTGACTTGCTTCTGGAGACAATTGACAGAAGAGGTTGGTGGTAACAATAGAACATTAGTGACCTGAGGTTTGACAGGAGTGGGACTGAATTGCGGAGACTTGGGATTTAACTACTAGATACCTCAGTGGTAACCCCTACCTAATCTTAGGCATTTCAAGACTTGAATATCTTGGGTAAGATTTTACCAAAAAGATAAGCTATCCTTTCATTTGAAAAGATGATAAAAAGGAACTTGTAGAAAGCACAATTGGCCCACATCAGGAGAGATTCTTCTGTTTCTCCAGTCAAGAGGAGGCTGTAAAGGATCCCAACCTAAAGAAACTGTTGTTCCCCATTTTAGCCCGTTAGTTCTGCTGTAATAGAATACCATATACTGGAGAATTTATAGACAGCACAATTTTATTTCTTACAATTTTTGAGGCTAGAAAATCTAAGATCAAGACACTGGTATTTGGTGTTTGGTAAGGACTGGTCTCTGCTCCCAAGATGGCACCTCTGTGCTGTGTCCTCACATGGCTGAAGAACAGAAGGGAATGAACTCATTTTGAGCCCTGCCTCCTCTTGTTTTTGGTCAGTACCAAGGATCCAGCCCAACGCCTTCTTCTGGGCTGTATCTCCAGACTTCTTCTCTCTTCTCTCTTCCTCCTCTCCTCCTCCTCCTCCTCCTCCTCCATTTGTATCTTAACACAGGCTCTTTACTAAGTTGCGGGCTAACCTTGATCTCAAACCTTGATCCTCCTGCCTCAGCCTCTCTGAGTGCTGGGATTAAAGGCCTGTGCTTTGCTTCTTAAGACTTTTTTAAAGGCCCTAATCCCATCCCTGAGGGCTCTTCTCTGTGGCCTAGTCACCTCTGAAAGGCCCTACTTCTTAATATCACATTAGCATTTAAGTTTCAACATGTCAATTTTGGGGAATACATTTAGATCATAGCACTCCTGAACCCCAACTACAAAGCCTATCCCACAGCCAGCATTAGACGGACTCATTTCCAAACCATTTTCTTACTCATTCTTCTATTTTTCAATCTATTGAAGTTTATCAATAACTTAAGCTTTTTGGGGAGCTCAGTTTTCTTCCTGCCTTGCTTCATTGGAAAGAGTTAAGTGTTGATGCAGGTGTGGTAGGTGTAGATCCCTGAGGACTCATAAGATTCGTGTTCTTGTTCCTGTCAGAGAGGTTGTGTTTTCCTGCCAAATTTAGTGTTTTTTCCCCCTCTAGTATACCTGGTGTCTAATCTTTTCCAGAAAAGCTTGAAACTTGCCCATCACCTACCTTGGAGCAGCTACACCCCAGAGTGCAGGCAGACAGAACTTGAAAAGATTATACAAAAGATCTAGTTTCTCCAACTTTGTCCTCCCCGCCATGTTATCAATGTGGAAACTGAGGCCATGGGCTTCTCCATGAGAAAACCACTGGCCAGTTTCCCCAGTTGCCTTTACCTCCTACACTGATGGTCCATTAAATTCTTTTCTTCAGGGCAGAAAATTATGGCTTTATAAAAGGACAGACCCATAGACAAGATTGCAGAGCTGGCATTAATTTATGCCAAGCCTTCAATAAGCCCAAGTAACTTCACTGGTCACCCTTAAAACTCTTGTCCAATGGGGTTTTACAATACATTCTACCAAATGACTTTGCTACCTCACAAAATTTGCTGGAGTGATCATTACTTGGTATTGAGTCATTAATTTAAAAAAGTAGGTCGAAGTCTCTATCGCTCAGATGATATGATAAGGATAGTGAATTAACATCCATATTCTTTTGTTTGGGAGGCACTGAATAAGAGCAAATAGCCCCAGCCTCCAGCTCTTGATATTGATAGGAACTGAGCTGGCCTCACAGCTAGATGAAGGTGTTCTATTGAACATAATTTTAGGAAAAAACCAACATCAAAAAGGTGACTTGGCTAAATTGGTGGACAAAGACAAAAATAAGAGCACTCTGTGTGTTAGTCAGTTTTTCATTACCAGGACAATATATCTAATCAACACTACTAATAGAAGAGAAGGTTTATTTTGGCTCATGGTTCCCAAGGTTGTGGTCCATGGTCAGCTGTCTCCAGGGCAGAAACATCAAGGTTGGGGAAAGCTTCTCAGCTCACGGAATCAGGGAAGCAGAGGATGGGGGAAGAGTGCCAGAGAAGGAGGGCCAGGGACCAGAGGAAGCCTCACGGTCATGGTCCCCTGGTCCTCCCAGATGCACCCAGAAGGGTGCTGTACTAATGTCCTGTTTCTTAAGCCAATCAAGTTGATAACCAAGATTACCCATCACATTCTGTAATCATATCTGAACATAGACAAAATGTCCAAATTACAAAAATGACCAAACATTGGTGCATTATGCTATATAACAAGAGTGGATGCTGTTGCTTCACCAGTCACACTGTTAAACTTATTCTTTTCTTTTCTCCTTCTAAATGGCATTGTTAAGATACTTATGATGAAGACTAATTGGAGAATCCCCCTGCTTCCTGGTAAGGTCCAATCCAGAGCACAGCCTTGCTTCCTGGGCACCTCCTCAAGGTCTCCTAACACAGGCCAAATCCTATAGGTTCTTCCTAACATTTCCTTACTGAGATTCCCACCATTCTCCAAGGGTGTATGCTCCCTCAATGCAATGGGCTGACAGACCCAATTTTATTGGACTTCAGTTGTGTTCTGGTGGTCTTTGGCTGGAGATACAGGTGAAGATGTCTGAAGAAAACACAGCAGCAATTTTACGCGTTCTGCGTGGGTAAAAGGTAAATTTCCCTTCCTGGCATGCTAACCTCCATCCCCCTCTGCAGAGGCAAACACTGCTACCAAAGCCGGTGTATGTCTGTGTGTACACCCATTCATTAGCTGCCCACTACGCCAGTCCTCATTCTCCATCCTTCCATGCATCTCCCCACCCCTGTGTGTCATGCTCGGGGCGCCACAGGATGCAATGCACTTCCTTGTCAGTGAAATTATAAAGGTGACTCAGGATAGCGTGTGAACAATTTTTCAATAAGCAAAGGCCAAGGCAGAAAGGGCTTGGTTGCTAGAGGTGATTCTCAGCAGCTGCCAACATTTCGTTTACAGAGAGGATATTGGATGCTTTTGTTTCTGCTTTCGTTTGTAAATCAGACTACCATTGTTGATGAGGATGTTGCAGTTCTTACAACAACAAGGGATGTCTTCATTGGCACTGAGTAATGTATAAAGAACAGGATTTATTTTCTCCCAGCTTTGGAGATGAGTAGGATCAAGTCACCAGCAAGTTGGGCCCAGTCTCTGCTTCCAAGATGACACCTTAAAGACTGCATCTCCCAGAGAAGAGGTAGACTGTGTCTGCCAGTGATGGAAGTTTGATGGGCAGGAGAGCCAAACACGTACCCCTTTTCTAAGGACCTTACTTTAGTATTGCGGGGAAGACCCCTCTCGACCTCATCATTTTTCTGAAGCCTCAACTTTTAAAACCATCACGTTGGCCATTAAATTTCAACACCCGAATCTTAGGTGTGGCTTCCCACCAGCTTCAGGATGAGCCAGATTCCTTCTTGTGGCAAATTCCACTCAGATCCTGCCTCGACTTCCCTTGTCCACCTTCTCTTTTTTTCCCATAACCCCCATCTGCCCGTGGAAGTTTTCCTCCTCTTCACCACAGTGTGTGGCCAGCATTGTCGTATCTTCTGCTTTCTCAGGAAGCTCAGGAAGTGTTGTTCGTCTGGGATCTGCAGCCTCTCGCGGGGAGCTATGGGAAATCTTCAGTGAAGGTTTGTTGAATAAATGCGTGAGTTCCTTTTCTCAAGCTGGAGTGGGTGCTCTGGAGCTGCTCTCTGGACTCCAGTCCTAGCAGCTCTGGCTTTATTCTGGGCCATGCACTGCACTAAGTGCTTCTCAGAAATTCTCTCTCTTAAAGATCATAATTGCCCTGTGAGGCAAGGCAAGTTCTTATCCCCAGTTGCACGTGGAGAACCAGAGATTCCAGGAAGGGTCATCAGTGACTCACCTGAGAGACTCCACAGAAGCTTGCTGGGCCTGGGCACAAAGAAGTCAAAGCGCACGGTCAATGTAGCCGGAGACGGGAGCTGGTGGGCACTGGTGTCTGTCGCACAGGTGAAGAAATCTGGAAGACATCTAGATGTGTCTCAACAGGTCCTCCTGGTTGCCTGCAACAGCAACACTTCACTGCGTCCGCGTGTCAGTCCCGCTCACCGCCCTGCACCTCCATCCCTTCTTCCTCACTCCTTACTCCCAAGGTCACATCACAAAGGACTGACCTTCTTATACTCTATTTTTGGAGGAATCCAAGTGAAGACAGTTACGCAGTGGAATAAATGACTAAGCTGGGATTTGAATTCAGGTGTATTTGATAAAGACCTTCCTCTCCCTCAGTCCTGAGAATTGAACCTATTGACCCCAGTGTCTTTGCATTAATCTAGGTCCTGTTTATTTCACATTTTGAGACAGGATCACATTAGTCCCGTAAGTTGGCCAGGCTGGGCTTAAATTTGTGATCTTCCTGCCTCAGCCTCCCACAGTGCTGGTATTACAGGGCATGTCCTACCATGCTCAGCTTGATAAAGACCCCTTGATAGTGAGAAGTCCAGGAGGAACCCAGGATCACTAAAAAGAGGAAGGGTGGGATTGCTTCTGCCCTGTGCAAACTGTTCTATTTGAGCATGGTCGTGGGTGGGACAAGGCTGTTGTTCTTGGGCTGGGCCCTGGGAGTGGGCTCTGGAGGCCAAGTTCCCCCACGGTTCCTACTGGATGCTAAAAGACTTGTTAATTTTTAATTTTTTATATTTTTGATTCTGGCCCAGATCAAAGGAGGTCACTCATTCATTATGATAAAAAAAAAAAAGGTTTATTCACAGCTAGCTTTGGGAGAGATGGTAAGAATAATTCTCCGAAACCGTCCAACTCTCTCCGAGTTGCCTCACGGTGTCAGAGATTTTGTAGGATGTGCCAAGGGGAGGGGAATCAGATTCAAGTCTACAAAATAAAATTTAAAGTCTATCACTGGCTAGCAGTGGGTGCCCCGATGGCCTGCATTTGCTGCTCTTAGCGCTGCTCCCTGCTCCACCTTGAGGTCCAGATCCTGCTCTGGGGGGTGGGGCAGTGTTCCCTCCCCTGACCGGCACCTACTTGTCCCTTGTCTGGTAGCTTCCGATCTTTCTGTTGTCTCTCCTCCCCAGAGGTCTACATCCTGGAAGGGAGGGGGCCGGTATCATGACGACACCACACGAGCTTTAGTGCAGCAGAAATTTTGTGAAAAATCATCTCGTTGGGCTTTGGAAACAGGCACCGAAACGGGCTTCAGAATCCAGGAAAATCAGCTCATGACAAGCAATGCCTTGGAGAAATGAAGACCTTGAGCTCTTCCACTATTCTGTGTGTCAGAGGGAAGTCCAGCCCCTCTTCTGCCAGAGCCCTGATCCTTGACCTGATGTCTGAGTCTGATTTAACGTCTGCTTGCTTTCAGGGGAGAAGACAGGCTAATCCGTTATTAGTTACGTTCATACAGGAATGGGTTTCTGATCCTCTTTGAAAGCAGGTATGATAGGGAAAAATGAGAGGTGCTTGATATCTGAGGAGCTGGATCCTGCCTGAGACGCAGATGGGAGAGAAGGTTTCTCTGAACCTGGTTCTGCCTCGTTTTAGGTGTGCAAGTGGCAGTTTAAAAAGGGACCGAGTGGCTCGAAGAACCCTCGCAGTCTCCCTGCTCTACTGCGAGCTAGGGCGATGAAAAAGCCAGGCTCACGGTTTTGAATGGAGGAAGGAAGAGATGCGTAAGGGAGCAAAGAAATGCTTCCCAGAGGCAGGGGCTGGCAGAGGTGGGTTGTTTGGCTATCGAAGGCCCCACGGAACACATGTGTTTTGGGAAAGTGCACTGTTTCCAGGTCTCTGAGTTCACCCCTTATCAGTGGGGAACGGGCCCAGGGTCCAGTAAGAGTGAGAGAGAGGCCAGGCTCTGCACACAAGGAAGTGGGGGAGGAGTCGGGGGCCCACAGGTACGTGCTGTGGACCACCAGGAAAGCAGGTGTTTCATGTCTCAGCTATGCCTTCCTGACTTGCAGTTTTCATTTGGAATCTGGAGTTGGCATCTACGGCTGGAATGGTGATGGAGACCCTCCACTGGAAAGCTGAGCCTCCTAGGCCAGTGCAATGGCTGAAGAACTGCACCCATCCTCCTAAGCAGACACTCTTCTGCCCCCCACCCCCACCCCCCGCCAGAAAAGGCTTATTTCCCAGAAGGGCTCCCATGAGTTCATTTCCAAGGCCAAACGTCCTTTCTGCTCAGATCCTTTTTATTGCCATGGAGACAATCAGCTGCTCTGGCCAATCAAGACTTGAAGCAGCAGGCACCATGACAACCTGTGGGGGCGGGTAAGACAGCTCCAGGGCACCCTCCAGACCACAGCTGGGACAGAGACTGGAGAGTCTGTGATTGTCCCCGTGGCTGTTGAAAGCAGGGCTCCTTTCTCCTCTGACAGTGTGCTAGGACCAGGTGTGATGGGTGGGCCTGGGGTGGGAGAGGTGGAGGCCTTGGGCTGTTGTAGGCAGTCAGTTTTATCTTTTTCTGGCTTCCTATTTTGCTCATTCCTGGCCAGGCCAGCTAGCAGGTTGTCCCAGACAGGCAAAGCAGGAGCAGGGAAAGTCTGATTAGCCCCTGGAGGAAAGGCGACAGCAGCATGCTCCTAGGAGATGCCCCACAACTGGACAAGCGTGGCGCAGTAGAAAGCCCTTCACCCCTCCCAGCGTGATGGAGAGGAAAGATTGGCCAACACTGATTCCTCTGTTGGAACACCTATATTAGCCAGTCAGCAGGATTTGTGCATGGTAGGAGGCCAGAGTCTGCCACGACCTCCCTGTCTGTCCCTAGTGTTGCCTGACTCCTGCTGAAGTCTGCCCAACAGAAGGGGACCCGATGAGCTCTGTGCAGAGCTGGGTCCGGGGCGTTGCTCACCCCCTTGCTTCCTCTGGGCTCTCCTGTCATTCCACCTGTCCCCTTACCCTGGGCTTCCTGCCTCTCATCTAGTGCTCTGACTCTTGTCCCCTCAGCAACACTTCCCCAAGGGGCCCAGGGAAGAAAAGAGTGGGAAGATCCGCTTATTCCTGAAGGGGGCAGAGAAGCTTAGGAAAGGCACAAATGGAACCTAACGTGGGGTCACCCTGCTGGGGGCCAGCCTGGAGAAGACCTTATCTTAGGGGAGGGCCAAGAATCGGCAAGTGCAGTGATCAGAGCTAAGCTGAAGGCTTTTTTTCTTAAACTAGGAACTGAGCTCAGGGCCATCACATGGAGTTACATCTCCAGCCTATTTTTTTTTTTTTTTAAAGTTTTGTTTTTAAGCCATGGAATTGCCTAAGCTGGACTCGAACTTGTGATCCTCCTGCCTCAACCTCCCAGAGTGCTGGAATTACAGGCCTATGCCACGGGGCCAAATACTGATGATAGAAGTTACATGACTCTAGTTCTAAAAGGTCAATCTCTCTGGGACTCATTTCTTTCCTCATGACTGAAGTGGAAATAAACTTATAGGGCTGTAATGAACATGAGGTAAATTTCTGTCTGGGCTAGTTTATAGTAGATCATTATGATTTCTTTTTTTCTCCTTCTTACTTTCAGTATTGATGATTGAACCCAGAGCCTTTGCACTGAGCTACAGTCCCAACTCTTCTGTTTTGTTTTGTTTTTGTCTTGCTAGGTTGTTAAGTTGTCCAGAATGAACTAAGACTTGCCATCCTCCTGCCTCAGTCTCTCAGAGTTCTGGGATTACAGGTGTGTTCCACTAGGCCTGTTCTAGTATGATGTCTTAACATATGTCCTCATACAGAGCACAGGGCCGCACTATGCTCACTTGTGCTCTGTTGGGGTTCTTATCCCCACCCCCAGCAAGGGTTTCCTTATTGCCATAATTCCAGCTTCTGCCTGCTCTCCATGTGCAGGGATTATCTGAGAAGCGAAGGTGTCACATTACCCAATCCTATCCTGTTGATATTCATCCCCACTTCCCAGTGATCTCCAGCTGGTAGGATTTTCACCTCAGCCTTCTAGAGAAGAACACGGTTTCCTCAGACAATCTTTATATCTGAGATATTGTACCACATTTCTGAGCCATGTGGTACAATATAAAGACAGGAAACCACCTAAATGTCCCAAACAAAGGATGATTAAATAGGTACTAATATAGCTACTTATTCTATAGTCTGCCTCTGTTAAAAAGAATGAGGATAGTTATAGTTAATGACTATGGTATAGTCTCCAATATGTATTAGGTTACAAAAAAGGAAGGCATGGAACAGTCACTGTGTATGTCATAAAAACCAAATATATACAGGTGTATAGATTAATTTTGGAAGAAAGAAAAAGTTGGCAATAGTGACTGTTTCCAGGAAAGGGGTTGTTGGTCAGAGTAGGAAGAAGTCTTACTTTTTATCTTTTATTTATTTTTAATTTTTTTGAGAGAGGGTCTTGCTCTCTAATACAGGCTGGTCCTCAATTTACCATGTAACTCAGGCTAACCCTGAATACACAGCAATCCTCCTGCCTCAGCTTCCTGAGTGCTAGGGTTAAAGACATGTACCACCATGCCTGTGTAATGTGGGGTAGGGCAATCGAACCCAGGGCCTTGGGCTGCCTCAGTGTTTTAGTTGCTTAATTGTTGCTGAGAAATAATGCCCAACATCTACAACTTCAGGGAGGAAAGACTTATTTTAGCTCAGTTTCAGAAGGTCTCAGTCAATACGTGGGTGGCTGGAAATGGCCGAAGCACGAGGCAGAAGCCTAGCTGGAGGAAAGCTGTTCACACCATGGCAGACAGGAACCAGAGTGTAAGAGGAAGGGCAGAGCTGGCACACATCACTCCAGGTCAGGCCCCAGTGCTCCTCCCCTTCTGGCCAGGCCCCACGTCTGAATAGCACATGGTTCCATCCAACTACGGGGAAATTTTAGGGGACATCCCAGGTCTAAACAATGACACTAAGCAGGTACTCTAACTGCTGAGCTACAACCCTGGCTCTTTTAGTCCTTTATTAATGCTCTAACTCCTGAGCTCAAGTGATCTGTCTGCCTCAGCCTCCTGAGTAGCTGGGACTAGAAGTGTATGCCACCAATCCCAGATAATTATTTTTAAATTTAAAAAGTTTAAGAAACAGGTAAATGATGTGAGGTGAGATATGCTTGGATTTAGTCTAATCTCTCATTTTCTAGCCATGTGATCTGGAGTAAATGACCTTATTCCAGCTTCAGTTTCCTCCTCTGCAGGATGGGTGTAAGAGCCTCTTCCTCTTGGTGCGGTGAGGGTTGAGATAGTGACGGTGGAGTTCTCAGCATGGGGCCCGGCACAAAGCAGACCGAAAAGCAGGTGCTTGCTGCAGACAGTTTTTATCCCCTCCAAATTTGTATGTTGAATTGAACCACTGCTCCCCAATGTGGTGGTGTGTGGGGAGAGGGCTTTGGGTGTTAGTTAAGTAGGTGAGGTCGTGAGGCACGAAGGGACGGGATCTCTTTTACCACGTGAGGATACAGCATCTTGTCCATCTTGCAACAGGAAGAGGCTTCTCACCCAGAACCCAACCATTCTGGCACTGTGGTCTTGGACTTTCAGCATCCAGAACTGTGAGATGTATTTATTGTTTACTCCCTCCTGTCTATGATATTCTGTTTTAGCAGCCTAAACTTCCCAAACTGACCAGGACCATCCTTTCCATAATCATCTCTAATTGTTAGTCCGGAATCAGTACTCTTCAACTATGTGCTGTGCATCAAGCACCCAGCAAAATCTGACTGTTGTATTCACTATCTGGGGGGAGGAAAGTTTATTTTACCTCACAGGTACAGGAGGTCACATCCCACTCATGGGCGCTGTCAACAGTGGAAGCACACGGCAGAGGTGGAGAGAGAGGCAGCTTCTCACAGTACTGCAAACAGCCAAGTCTGGGATGAAGGGAGGAAGTAGCATCTCCCTTTCCAAGTCCTGTCCCAGTGACCTGCCCCTTCCGGATCCAGGCTCAGTTTTTTTGCCTCTTCCAGGTTTAAGCCCATAATCCACCACAAGCCTGTCATCTGTAACCTACCACACACCTGCTTCCCACCACACATTATACTCCACCACATGCCCATAATCCACCTTCCAGACCCAGCACCCATCGCCTAACAGTGCATGGTTCCATCGACAGCACCCAAATACATGAGACTCCGGGGGACGTTCTAGATCTAAACCACAGTACTGACAATGCAAAGCAGAAGACGATCAGACAATGGGCATCAAGGACAACAATTCCAAGAACAAAGGGCTACAGGACCACAGAGAAAAGTGTGTTTTTCTTTGCCAGAGGTGTGTGAGTAGATACGGGGTTGGGATCTAGGATGTATTCAATGGAGGTGACCCTGGGGATTTCAGGTGTCACAGGATGGGGAGGAACATTCCCAGCAGAGACAGTGTGTGAGCAGAGGTGCGGGTAGGTGGGTGTGGGCCTCTGAGCCTCTGTCCCTGCCACAGGGCTGCGGAGCAGGGTGTGAGGGAGGGGCGTGTCCTCAGACGGAGACTGGGGGTGTCAGCTCCCCTCAGCTGCACACTTCACCCCTTCTTTCTTGCTGGTTGCTTTCTTGGGACCCTAAGCAGTCGGAAGATATTGCGGCAGAGTGCTGGGGCCTTTGTGCAAATGTTTCTTGGGACTTTGATTGCACCTGGGAAAGGAACAAGTCGTGTTCTTTGGGGCAGGAGTGGTTCTGTTCCACATCTGCAATACTGCAATGGTTTCCTTCAGAACCCCTAAAGATGTACACAGAGGATTTGTATGGCTGGTCTGTTTTCTTTATCAATTATATACTTAATCTACAAAATATGGCTAGGCTTCTCTGTGTTTCAGCAGGGAGGAGGAAATGATGCATTGAGCTACCAGGGAAACAGACACTTCTGGAAGGAAGAAGAGCCGGAGGGACTGCCGGCTGTGGTAGTCACTCCACCACCAGAAGGGAGAGACCTACAGGGTGTGATGGGATGACGGGTGAGCCATGCCAGCCTCTCTCCCTGTCTCCTGGGCAACGAAGCCCCGGGTGACCCCACCAACAATAATGATGCAAAGATGAAGAGCAATTCAATGCAAAAAGCAGGACAGAAACAGAGATGTGGCTGTGGTTGAGGAGCAGGAGAAAGGGCCACTTTCAGAAAAAGGCGGCACAAACTTCTGGTGTGGCTGTAGAGTCAGGCCCCTTGCTGCATTACTGGGACTCAGCCAGCCCTATCTTTTTTGTTTGTTTTTTGAGACAGTGTCTCAGTCTGTAGTCCAAGTTGGTCCTGAACTCACTGGGTACCTCAGGCTGGCCTCAAACTCACAGCAGTTCTGCCTCAGCCTCCTAAGTGCTGGGATTACAAGACTACTGGATTATTCCCAGTTTAGCTGGTACCCAGGGCCTTGATCTTGCTAAGTAAGTACTCTAACTGCTGAGCCATGCCCCTTGCCCCTAGCTAGTTTTGGGTCCCTAGGGTGGCGAGGCTGTCAGAGAAGGACTAGGAGGTGGGTTTAAACTTCATCCTGGCTCCTTTTAAGATCGTTTTTGATCTTCTGTTTTTATTCTGACTCCCCCTGGGGAGGGACAAGGATGTGGCCAGCACACATTGCTGGCCGAGCCTATGAAATGGCTGCTCTAGTAGGAGCCTCCTGCCTGCCAGTGTGAGAACACGATCTCAGAGCTAATGTACCTTCAGAATATCACATCTCTTGTCTGCAAAGGACGGAATGGAAGGTGCCCATTAGTTATGCGTCTCCTTGTTCAGCTTGGAGTGTTTGCCAGGAAAGGCGGCAGCTCCCGGGGAAGGAGGCACCAGGTGCTGCAGGAACAGCTGCTTGTCCAGCCTCCTGGCATCAAGTCCCTGTTAGACTGTTTTAAATTTCTATTTTTTTTCATGGTACTGTGGATAGAGCCCAGGACCTTCATATTGAGCTACATCCCCAGCCCATTTTTAATTTTTTTATTTTGAGACAGGACCTAACTAAGTTCCAAGTTGCCCAGGGTGGGCTTGAACCTGCGATCCTCCTGCTTCAGCCTCCCAGAATGCTGAGATTACAGGCCTGGACCATCAGATCTGGCTTAAACCACAAAAAAATTGAAGCTTAATTTTGAATAGATACGTGCAAACAGTATCACAGTCAAAAGGGAAGAGAAGGAATGCTGTACAAATAAATACCTCCTAACCCTGACCCTCAGCGACATCGCTTCCTTCCTCAGAGGCAAATACTGCTGGCAGCTTTGTGTGCGGTTTCCAGAGATTTGTTAAGCACGAATAAGTGAGCGTGCGCACACACACGCACGCACGCACGCACGCACACACACACACACACACACACACCCCGCATTCTCTTTTTTACACAAATGCTAACATACTGCATCAGCCAGAGCCCTGAAGAAAACAGATGGCGCCCTTCAAGCGAGTCACTGGAGCAGAGTTTGGTACACACACTGTTTGCAAAGGAGTGGGCAGGCTGTAGGCAAAGCACAGAGACGGTGCGGCTGGGGGGGAGGTGGGGCAGGCGGCGGTTGAATGAAAGGGCACAGCGGGTTGGCGCCAGCACTGGGCTGCGGGGCAGAGCCGAGAGCTGAGGATGCGAATGCCCGATCTGCCAGCCCCTGGATTTACTAGGGGTAAATGAAGCTGGAAGAGTGGAGCCTTAGAATCTGGCGCAAACAGGAAGCATCCTGCAAGCGCAAGCGCCAAAGAACAGTGCTTGCCATACGAGGATGCGGCCAGAAGGGGGCAGTGTGCCAGCTGGGCAGAAAATCCTAGCCAGATATACAATCAGCAGGGCGCTTGATCTTGAAAGTCTCAGACCACAGGGCTGTGGATAATAGCTCCATCAGCCACCCAGTCTACAGTATTTTGTTTTGACAGCCTGAGCTTAGACACCATAAGTAAAATATGTAAGTCACATACATAATAATATATGCACCATATATTTAACTAGTTCCTCATTAGCGGACTTTAAAGATCATTTTAAATTTTCTGCTTTACAAACAATTCTGCAAGGAATGTCCTCTTACTAAGTCATTTCACACAGCCAGGACATGTATAGGATACATTCCTGGGAAGCAAGCAACGCTGCATCAAAGAGTGCATGCTTTTAAATTTTTGATAGACACGGCCACCACTCAGGGAGAGTGTTCGCGCCGATTTACACGCACATCAGCAATGCGTGAGATTCTTGTGCAGTTTTTAAGCACCAGGGTTACAAAGATGTAATTATTATGGCGTCTTCCTACCAGTGTCACCTTCACAAACACAAATTTCTTGTTTTGCCTTAATTACACAAGTATACATCTTTTGCTTGTTTTTAATCCTCTCTTTCATATTTATTCAATAGGGATAAAATTCCTCCATTCCTAAAAGCACTTCTCCTCATTTTCTGAGGGTAGTTCTGTTTCACTTTAATCGATAAATAACATCCTTAATTTCAGAAGCTAAGTTTCCAATATTTTTCTGAATGTGAACAAGCTATATATATATATATATATATTGCACAAAGGCATCTTGGAGACAACTGGAGAAAACACAGTATTTTTCCCTTATTAATATGCATATGGGTGATATGTAATGTTTATACTGAACTTGAGTATTTTGTGCATATATATCGCGGCAAAATTGCGAATCCTCCCCCTCTCTGTTGACTTGGCCCTTTCACACCCTCCACCTCCCCACCAGTTCCCACTAACCCCCCATTTAGTATTATGCATTGACTATGATCTGGGTTTCTCATATTAGAGAAACCATTCGATATTTAACTTGCGTGTGACTCACTTTGTTGAGCATGATGGTTTCAAGTTGCATCCATTTACTTACAAAAGCCTCAAATCTATTGGTTTTTATAGATGAGTAATATTTCATTTAGTACAAATACCACACTTTCTGTATTCATTGATCTTTTGGGTATTTTGGTGTCTTCCACACTTTAGTTATTGTTGGGCTATGAGCATGCATATACATGTATCTCTGTTATATGATGCTTTTAACTTTTTTGGAAAGATTTCCAGAAGAGGTATCAATGGATCGAAGAGGATATTTATTTATTTTCAATCTTTTGAGAAACTTCCATGCTGCTTTCCTTAGTGGTTGTACCAGTTTTCATTCCCACCAGCAGTGCAGGAGGGTTCCTACCCCCCTCCACACACACCCCCCCCCCCCCCCCCCCCCCCCCCCCCCCCCCCCCCCCCCCCCCCCCCCCCCCCCCGTGTCACCAGCACCGATTGCTGTTTGAATTCTTGAGATACACCATTCTCTCTGGGGTTAGATGGTATCTTAGTGATATTTTAATTTGCATTTCTCTAGTGGCTAAAGATGTTGAACATCTCATGTATTTACTGGTCATCTGAACTTCATCTGAGAACTGGCCATTCCACTACCCATTTTTCGATTGGGTCTTTGATTTTGAGGGGTTTATTTTTCTTTAGTTCCTTGTGTATTCTAATTATGAGCCTCCTATCTGAAGTATAGGTGATGACTATTTTTTTCCCCATTCTGTTGGTTCTTTATTATGTTGATGATTTTCTTTGCTGTGCAGAAACTTTTTAATTTGAAATTATCCCATTTGTTAATTCTGAGGGGAACCACATTATGTACCAGGTACAGAACACTACAAAAGAATCTCATTAATCCCTCCAAAAGGCATGCCCAAAACAGTGAATCTTACAATTTCTGTTCTGAATCCATACTTTCTTTCCCTGGTGCCCAGTGCTCTTTGGTGCCCTTACCTGAGAATCCCTCGCGAAAGGCGGCCCTGGGAGCCCTGGCAAGCTTGATAGGAAGTGATTCCTACTAGGGATTTGACTCCAGCAGGGTGCTTCTAACTATCGCTCTGTAGCCCACATGTGGCACATGCATAATGAGCCCTGTTTGCAGAGATCAGTGTGAAGAAATGGGGAGAAGATGGGAATGAAGTGTGCTGGGATGCAAACTGGCAGAGTCCATCTTCCTGTCACAGGGGAAGTGACTCTGAACACAGGCAGGCAACCGTGGAAGGGAAGAAAAGACACTAGAGGCTCTGACCACACAAAGGACCTTCATGAGATCCATGGATTGAATGGTCATGAGGGAATGAAGAACCTCTTTTGAGTCTGGGGACAAACTTTCTACTTGACATTTGTATTTACTGAAGACAAGTACATCATATTTGGATTTCCACATTAGTTCTTCTAATTTTGGTATCTGTGAATTAGCAGGTCTCTGTCTGAGGCACTAGCAGCCACTCTTTATCTAAGGCCACCAAGTCCTGGCAATATCACCTAATTTAGCCTCTTCCAAGACTCAGAGAGGAGACCTCACTATCTTTGTTTTGTAAGTAAAGAGATACACTCAGAAAGGATAAATGACTTGTTAGCATTGTTCCTGAGACTAGGAAGGAGTTCAATATTCAGATGAGCCCAAGCTCACATCCTAACTGCCCTGCCAAATTATCACCCACACAGATGCAGATCGATTTTTGAAAATGAACTGAAACTTTCCTCACATGATTTTAACGGTTGCCCTCCTTCAGAAGCTTTTCAAGTCTTCCTGGTCAGAAAGGAAAGCCCTTGGGCCCTGACTCTACCTGCTTTGCTCACCGTGGTACCCAAGGCCTTGACACCTGCTTCCCACAAGCTTCTTCCTGCCATCCTGTTTCTCTAGGTATCAGCAGTGATGGGGTTTCATCACTGGCAGTCAGTCCTGGGGACGTCCCGGGGGAGTTCATGAGGATAACAATGTGCTCTCTGGTCCACCTTTCTGGCTTGCTTCCATAAAGGGGTGTCTCATTTGAGCCATGGTCAGCTGGATTCAAAAGTTGATCTCAGACACTCCATTTTAAAAATAGATAAATTAACTCATTTGCATTTGTTGCAATCTCTGTTGTATTTGGACTTATTACTACTTTTCCTGTCTTTCCTATTCCATTTCCCCTTTCTAATCTTCCACGGAATTGATGAGGTTTTCTTAGATCTACTGGTATAGAAATAATACATTCCATTTTTACCTTTTTTTGTGGTTGGGTGTTTTTTTTTTAGCATGCATATTTAATTCTTTTTCCAGAGCCAGAAGTTTATTAAAATTTGAATGCTCCTACTCTAAATGTATTAATTTCCCTCTGCACTCTTTCTTCCTGAGCTCCACATCACAGATGCCTAGTGTTTTAATTTCTCCATGCTTTTAACATCTCAATAGCTATGATTTACCATCCATTCAGCACTATTAGATGTGCTAGCATGTTTTATTGCTCCCTTGGTCTGCTTCTTTATAGTCCATGTTTCTTCTTGCTGAAGTAATACTTTTGAAGTTGCGTCAAGTCATTCTTGTACTATAATTTCTCCAGTAGAAGTGTGGATTTGTCTTTAGTTACACAGTGCTTTGTGAGACCTGGTATTTTCCTTTAATTCTGGAAACTCTCTGTCATTATTTTTCAATAGAGCAATGTCTGTGAGGTGGGGAAGTTACACAGGACCATCAAGTAAAGGCCTACAACAAGGTGATATTGGAACGAGACCTTCTCCATCCATCAGAGGAGTGGTCCAGGCAGAAGGAAGAGCAAACACAAGGGCTTGGCAGGATTCAGGAACTGAAGGAGCTCCATGAACCTGGGCCTGGTGAGTCAAAGGCAGCCAGGCAGGAGACTGGTTTCGGTCAAAAAGGAGGTAGGGTGGGTTACTCTCTGAGGCTTCCCTGGCTCTACACTGAAATTTGAGTTGAGAGATGAAAAAACCCAGTGTGAAAGACTTTTTTTTTTGGCAGAGACACCTAGATCTTCACAAAAACCCATGAATTTAAAAAAAATCTCAATTATCTCTCTTGCAAGTAGATGTGTCTACAATACTGAATTCTATACAATGAAATGAGAGCAGAAACTGCCTTAGTTATGTTTTTGTTGCTGTGACTCAATACCTGACACCCACAACCTTAGGAAAGGAAAGGTTCATTTTAGCTCACCATCTCGAAGGTCACAGTCCATTCAGGGGTGGCCGGCAACAATCGAAGTACGTGGCACAGAGAGAGGTGGAGGCAGCTTCCCTGGACAAACAGGAAGACAAACTGAGGCTAGTTGAGCCTAGTCCCCGCCCTCCAGGAAGGCAGGTGCAGCTTATGTATCCTTTCAGGTCTCCGCCCAGTAACCAGTCCCCCCTGCATCCAGGTGTGGCCACTACATACCATTAATCCTAACTTAAGTGCAAGCTACCCCTCCAGACCAGACCCCAATCCACCAACATCACATAGTTCCATAGACAATCCATAACATTAAGATACATGAGACTTTTGGGGGACACTCCAGATCCTAACCACAACATTCCACCCCGGCCCCCAAAAGACTCATGTCCTTCTCCCAGTGCAAAATGCAGTTAGTCCTTCTCCAAGAGTCAAAGTCTTAACAGTTTCAACACTGCTAAAGAAACTCCAAGTCCATAGTCTCCTCTGAGATGTAAGACAAACTTCTAGCTGTGAGCCCCTGTTCAAACCAAGGAGTTAAGCACTTCCAACATAAAATGGCACAGGGTAAACATTTCCATTCCAAAAGGGATGAATAAGGTAATAAAAGGCAATAGAACCCGAACAATTCCTAAATCTGGCAGGGCAAGGGTTAAATCCTGTGGCTCCATGTCCAGCACCTGGGGTAAATGCTGGTGAGGCACAAACTCCAAGGGGCTTGGGTGGTCCCACCCCTGTGGCACTGCTGCTGGCTGCAACCGCCATCTTCCCTCCTTTGGGCTGGATCCACTCACGGCCTGCTGCGTTTCTCAGCTGACAATCCATGCTCCTGGCTTCTCCAAATTTTCGGGCTCCCCACTGGACCCTAGGCTTCTCCTTCACAATTTCACACATTGCCCTCCCAGGGGCACACTGCTTGGTCTCCAAGGCCTTCCTCTGAAACCTGGGTGAAAACCTCAATGAACCCACACCTCTTGGCTTCTGAAAGGTTGTAAAGCGGGGACCACGTGGACATCTCCAAGATCCACCACTGGCTGGAGCAGGAATCTGGCTCCTTTGTGCCACGGTTGCAGCAGCTTCTGAGTACCTGGACTGCTGAACTCTGGGAAGCTGAGCTCCAGCAAACACTTCCCTCTTTGGCCCTACAGGGAGTCCTGGGGAACTCTTCACAGGACAAGATCTTTTGCCTTGGCACCCTTTAGTTGGCAAAGGGTGAGATCTTGCTGATTCCTGAGTCACTGTGAAGGCCTCTTTCTTACAGTCCTTATTCCAACTTCTCAGTTTCTGTTTAATGTTAGTATCTTGAACACTCACATGCTTTTCTACTCCAGACTGTGAGCTTTCTACATCTGTTCTCTCTGCCACTGTCTCCTGTCTTTCACTATAAAGCTGGCTAAAAGCTGCAAACAGTAGCCATGTAACAGTTTTAACATCAGTCTGACTTGAGATTTCCTCCACCAGAGTAAGCGGTCCACCAGCCTTAATTTCAGTTTCAGGCAAAGTCTCTGGACGAGGGCAAAATGCCGACAAACTCTACCCAGAGCATAGCACACATGGTCTCTAGGCCACTTGCCCATACAGTCCTCCTTCCCATCTGAAACTTCAGGAGCCTGGCCTTACCAATCCACACTTCCATCAGCATTCTGGTTCTGAGCTCCGACCAGAATCTCCCCTCAAGCTGAGCTCAGAGCACTCTAAGGCTTCTCCAGCTTGCATCCCCAAACTTTTCCAAATTCCTTCTGCAAACCGGTTCCAAATACTTCTGAGCCACATCTTCAGGTAAAGTACAGCAACGACCCCCCTCCTCTGGTACCAATACTGTCTTAATTTTACATTGCTGTGACTCAATACCCCAAACCAACAAACTTAGGAAAGGAAAGGTTCATTTTAGCTCACCATCTCGAAGGTCACAGTCCATTCAGGGGTGGCCGGCAACAATCGAAGTACATGGCACAGAGAGAGGTGGAGGCAGCTTCCCTGGACAAACAGGAAGACAAACTGAGGCTAGTTGAGCCTAGTCCCCGCCCTCCAGGAAGGCAGGTGCAGCTTATGTATCCTTTCAGGTCTCCGCCCAGTAACCAATCCCTCCTGCATCCAGGTGTGGCCACTACACACACCGTTAATCCTAACTTAAGTGCAATCCACCCCTCCCGACAAGACCCCAATCCACCAACATCGCATGGTTCCATAGACAATCCACAACACTAAGATACATGAGACTTTTGGGGGACACTCCAGATCCTAACCACAACAGAAACAATATATAATTCTTCCAGTCTTGACCCATAAACAATTCTCCATGTGCCTCCCCATGTTCTTTTACTTCTGGCAAAGTAGAATGAAAGCAAAGAAAGCCACATGTGTTTCAGGTGACAGAGTTACCACTGGTCTGGGTATCTAAGCGAAGCGACTGCATGGAACAGACCGTCTTCAATCCAACCCTCCTGGCCTGGATTTCTCTGGAGCATTAAATATAAAAGAAATCAATATTTTGTTCTCAAACCATTGAATATTTTTGACTAATTCAGCCATGGTGACTTTGTCAAAGAACACAGAAGTCCTACAGGAAAAGCATAAAGGTAATGCTGACTTGCACAAACCAATAATGTCCGAGATGGAGTGGTTTATTGAGAGAATGTTACTCCACGCTCATCTTTCAGCACATGAGGGAATCAATGGTCCAAGGAGATCAGCATCTCTTCCTAATGGCACAATGGCAGAGACCACAGTATAAAGCAAAATTCCCAATTTGTACTCCAGGAAAGGACAGATGTGGGGGACAGGGGTGAGGAAAGGTCCACCCAGGTTCACTAGTCACGGCAGCCAACACTTCAGTTAGCTGCCTCTCTGCGTTGTTAGATAAACATTTTGTGTCTTTCCGTGACTGATACCCAAATCCTGACAGTGATGCTTTGAGCGTTCAGATTCTGTCTCATTTTAGAGTCCTAGCAGGAAATGAGTGACAATTCATGCTCAGTGATTTTAAATAGTTTTTTTTTTTTTTTTAAATCTAATGCTCCTCAAAGCTATGGGTGGGACTTAGGAAATCTACTAGGGATGGTGTAGTGTCCCCGGACCTGAGGTACTGGGATCCACTGTCTTCCTTAAGACTGAAGGTATATCAATTTCCAGTTGATATGTCAATAATTACCACAATCCTAGTAGCTTTAAAGAACATAAATGTATTATAACATTGTTTTGGGGGCTGGATGTTGGTCACAAGTCTGAAATAGGTCTCACTGGGCCAAACTTATGGTCACATGGTTATTTTAGCAGGACCGTCCTCCATCCTGAAGGCTTTTGGTGGGAATCATTTCTTTGCCTTTCCCAGCTGTTGCCTGGGTTCCTAGGAACATGGCCCCACCAAATTTTAAATCCCTCAAAGGTTACTTGAGTCTTTCTAGTGATGCTGGTTCCCAGACTTTGATTTCTGCTTCCCTCTTCCAGATCCTTGGGATTGTATTAGGCCCACCTGGATAATCTAGTATGAACTCCTTGTTGAATCCACAGGAGGCACCCATGTGGGAAGGGTCACCTGGACCGAGTGAGAAATCTGGGTGGAGAGCTGGATTCCCCAAATCAGGCCTTTGTGGTAGATATCTTTTGGCTACTTTTCCACTTGTCCAGTAATCAATTCTGATTGGCCTGAAAAATTAGGGTTGCTTCTGTACAAGGAATCAGTAAAGAGAATTTTCAGAATGCAGAGCTTTTATTTGGGCATTTCTTAGTGTTTCTATGTCCTGTAATAGTCATTATGAAGATTATAGCAACTCACCAATGGCAGGGGAAAGAGGGGCGGGAAGGATTACTCCACCTGGCTGTCATCCTGGACCAGCTGGAGAGCTGGCAGGATACAGGAAATTTTAGATTACATGGTATAAGGGAGAGATGATAGCTATTACTTATGGTCTTTTCTTTCTCTGACCCTTAGGCCTCAATTGTCTCAGGGGATTGCCACTGGCCACTGCCTTAAGGGACTCTGTGACAGATTCCTAGGGAAGGATTGGTGCTTATTGCACTTGCCAAACACTCAACCATGTGAATAAGGCCAACCTGTAACACAGCACGGGAGTCACAACAGTGGGAGAGAAAGAGTAGATCTGCATGGCGTGAGAGGTGGTCATATTTGACTGGAATCCGCGTTGCTCCTTAGATTTCCTAGGCACGGACAGTCTCCAGGCCTCTGCTGGCACTATGGGTTCTGATTGTCACTTTCTTTGGGAATAAGCGGCCCTTCACTTGCTCAATAACCATGTGCCTAAGCCGACACACCCATGAACCCAGCATCTGTGGCTCCTCAACCACTTTCGGAATGTTTTTGAGGGGGTGTATACTCTGCTTACTGCCTTAGCTTTATTTTATTCTTGTTGTGCTCTTTGTGGGCTCCTTATTTCTTTCTGGGACTTTAGAACTTCCTATTATTTATAATGTATTTTATAATAACAGATTTCTTTTTATTAATTTCCTTCCTCAACTATATATATTTAAAGATAGTATGCAGGGGCTGGAGGAATGGCTCAGCAGTTAAAGCACTTACTTGCCTAGCAAACACTAAGTACCTGAGTTCAATTCCCCAGCACCATACAAACCGGGTGTGGTGGTGCATGCCTTTCATCCCAGAAGCTGAGACAGGAATATTCTCCGGAGCCCAAGGCCAGCCTGGGCTCTGTAGTGAGTTCAGGACCAGCCTGGACTACAGAGTGAGACCCTGTCTCAGGAAAAAGTAGTATACATCGTGTCTATATATTTTGCAGCAGGAGGACAACTTTGCTGTTCCTTATGCAACCGTACCTTGCCTTTTACAGCATTGTTTAGCAACGACAACATCCAACACTTGCCTGTGTGTGAGTGTATGTGCCTCATAAGTTCCATAATACAGGAATTCTACTTTTGAACCACTTCAGTAGTGTTGGTTATTTAGAATGATTTTCATTTTCACTACGATAAATCATTTTATGAGGAAAATATTTATGCACATAGCTCTTTAAGTACCTAGTATTATGCTTGCAGTAAAGATTCCAAAAAGCAGAATTGCTGCATCAGAGAATCTACACATTTAAAAACCCACATCACTCTCAACAATTATGCCCGCATGCGACTTTACTCTAGACATCTTGATTGGAGTTTGGCATTGACTTGTCTGTTTCTGCTTTGATCTGTTCCCTAAGGTGAATTCTTTAGAGAGCTCCTCTCATCCATTAAAGATTTATTTTTACTGGTATAAATCTCTGAGGGCTAGGATCTTCAAGGTTTATCTTTCTGGGTAGAAGGATACAGTCACGTCACTGAACAAATATCCCTGAAATTCTGACCATAGCTACTGCTTTGGAGTACATCTTAATTTCACGACGAGCCCGTGGACACTTTAATTTGGCTTACTAGCATGCCCACAATGTAGCAGAGTGGTGAGAATTCTCATTTCTGGGGTCAGATATGCTTGGATTCAAGTCAAAACTTCGCTGCTTGCAAGCTTTGTGACTCGGGGGAATCATGAACCCTCCCTGAGCTTTAGATTTTTCATCTGCCAAATGGCAGTATCAATAGTACTAACCTCAAACGGCTGCCGTGACAATCACAGGCCAGATCCAAAGCCTGGGAAAGGCACGTGCTAAGGCACTTTCTGCGAGTACAAATATTTGAATAAATTCTTCTTTAGGCCTGGAAGACTAATTTAATTCAGGTTTGAGGGAGAAGTGGAGAGTGTCTGTCAAAAGGAACAGTATTTACAATGTTCCAACTTTTAAAGGACTGAGCAATTTTAAAGGAATAAGTTACAAGTTGAAGAAAATAAATATAGTACATTGAGCTAATATGTTGTAAAAACTCAACACTGTTAGAAGCAGCAAAGAGACACTGTGGTACGTCGTGCCGTGGTGGGCAGGGCCACACTCCCACTGCCACGGCCACCTTCTGCTCTCAGAACGTGGGGTCACCGGGAGGACCCACTAGTGACAGTTACATAAGTAAGGGCTCAGTGTGTGTGTTTCCAGATACTTGGGTCTGTAGTATGAACATGAAAACAGGAGAGGAAAATTATATTCAGTGACTTAAATTATGCAAAGTTAGAAATAAAAATAGCTAACTATGTAAGACACTAAATAAATGCCCAGCACCACTCTAGATGCCCTAAATATATTTAGACATTAAGTTTCACTTAATTAGTACAATACTCCCGTGAAGCAGGTGCCATTAGTGTCAGCCAAATATAAGCCAGGAAGCTGAGAACCAGTACAGGGGGAGCCATTGGGAAAGAACCCGTCTGTCCGGAGCAGTGGTTGGATTCCATGGGGCTTAGTCACCTCATTAAAGGACCACACGGAAAAATTACAAACAAAACCTTGCAAATTAAAAGTTAAAGATGGAATAAGCAAACTGGTAATGACAGCAGAAGATTTTGTAGCACAGAGAGCCAAAAAAAAAAAAAAAAAAAAGGAAAGGAAATTGACTGTGGCTCAAAAAACGTGTGATGGAAAAATCCAGATTAAATTATTGAATGAAGGCAGACTGAAAAGGGAGCCAAATAAAAATAAGAAGCAATAGTACTTACTGAATTTTGTAAAATATTTTCATAAATATAATTAAGAATTGATAGATATTAAAAATTAATACGCTTTGTATGCTGATTTTACAGTAAGATAAAAATCCCTAAACAAGTAACATAAAAATGTTACTCATGCACAAGCTTGGCAGAGTGCTCCCTCGGTCATCAGAAAGAAAGCATTAGATCTTTCATCTTTACTAACATATTTTTCTATAAATTTTATAATTTATAATAATATGTTGACAAGTGATAATATGCCTGTAATCTGTACATAAGTGATTATGAATATACACATGTAGCCCCAAATATCTATTAATTGGGTATTAAAAAATTTGAAGACTACTATTCTGGACAAAATAACAAAAAAGATTGAGTTGGGACTTATTCAATGAGTAATAAAAGTAAGCCTTTTTTGCTTTTTTTAAATGAAAGGATAGAAATACTATTAAGTTTTGAATTTTTAAAAAACATTTTGGATACACACACACACACACACACACACACACACACACACAATAATATGAGTGTTTACTAAAGCAATTTAAATTATAGAGACCCTCTTAATAATCTGTAAATGGATAATAATATATTAAGCTTACTCAGGCTTTCTGCCTCACAGACTGCAACGCACTTGCCCTGCTCTGAGGGGTGTGCCCGCCCATGCTCTCTCATTTTTTACTTGCGTCTACCAAAACCAGGTAATGTTCACCCATGAACTAAACCGATGGAAAGCTGTTGCTTCAAGGACAGCTGGGCACTGGCTCTGTTGGTGACTGATACATTTTTTTCCCTCAAAATCTACCCCTTTGGGGAATTCGCTCAATGTGCATTTTTGCCTAGAGCATTGCTCGCCTTCTCCTCATCCTAAATGAATTCCTCCCTGGGCGACCAGTTGGCCCTGCAGCCTGGGGCTTCCCCTTCTACGGGGAGAAGGCTCCATCTCCAGGCCCTGTGAGTCTTTAAGCAGTTGTTGGCTTTAAGAAGTTTCATTTTTTGTCTTTGAAAATTGGGAACAAGGGACAGAGACAGTAAACATTCATGGCTTCTGAACAGCTAGAAATAAAAGACATAGGAGAATTCTGACTTATATAATATTAGTCAAAAAAGGAGAAAAAAGAAGCAAAGAATACAGAATAAAGATGGTGAACTCGGCAGAGTCCCCTCCACAGCACATCCCACCCTAATCCCCGAATGGGCGAGTGTGACCTTATTAGGAAAAAGAAGTTCTTTGTGTGTGTAATTAAGGATCCTGAGATGACAACATCCTCAGTTATCTGTGTGGACCTTAAATCCAATGACAAGTGTCCTTGTAGATGCACAAAGAGGCACCTGGGCAGAGAGCTAAGGGCACAGGAGATGATTATGTGAAGACAGGGCAGAATGAGGCCTAGAATACCTGGTGTCACCGGATGTGAGGGGATGTAGCCCCAGAGCGTCTGCAGGGAGAGGCATCTTCCACGTACCTTGATTTGGAAACTCTGGCTGTGAGAGAATGAATTTCTGTTGTAAGTGAGTTTGGGGGAATTTGTTATAATAGCTCTAGCAAAGTAATATGGATGGTAGACAGAAAATACAATAAAATATGGTAGAAATACATCCAATTTATCGGTGATCACAATAAATAGGAAGTAGCTAAATCCATCTATTAAAAGATTCCCACTTTGGGTTAAACTAAGGAGGATAAAATTCAGTTGTATGCTGATTACAAGACACTAAATGATAAAAGTGATTGTAAAGATAGTAAATAAAAGGATACAAAATACACTGAAACATTATTCACCAAATGAAAACTGGGATAGCTATATGAATAACAGACCACATAAAATTTAAGACAAAAAACTAATGAGAAAAAAGGAACAGTGTGTAATTATGTTGAAAATGGTCTGCCAAGGAGGCTTTGTTTTTATTTATTTGTAACTAAAGTTAAAATGAAAATAACAAGTGAAGTGTTTACATCTCATGTACAGAGCACTTTGCCTTTTGAATGAAGTTAGTGCTGTTTAAAATAGTTCCAATGAAGCTTGTTCGCTCTTTTCATCATATGATACACAGGGCAATGGTACCATCTATGAACCAGAAAAGGTCCCTCACTAGAGCGCAAGATTCTGAATTTGTTGGTACCAATATTTGACTGCCCAGGCTTTAGAACCATGTAAATAAATTTCTGTTGTTTATAAGCAACCTGGTCTCTGGCATTTTGTTATAACAACCCTTCTCCAGTAAGACACAATTTACTTGATAGATATTCATAAGCAAAGTGATGTATAAGACTGTTATTAATTGCACTGCTATTTATGCAAGCAAAATGTTGATCACATAATAACAAGCATCTATCAAATACAAATAGCACTTGTTATTAAAAAGAATAAGAACTCTTACAATGATTTATGATGATCCTTTAGGTATATTACTCAGTGAAAAAAGTGGGGTTTGGGATGTAGCACAGTTGTGGAGCACTTAATTAGTACACTTTCAGCCCCCAGCACCACACACACACACACACACACACACACACACACGCACATGCACACACACACACAGACGCACACACAGAAGAAAGTAACATATAACGATTGTACAAAAGGTTCCTCTTTTATAAAAAAAGCTGAAACTCTTATATAATACATAAGCACCACTTACAAATATATGCATGTGTATGAATATATATGTACACATACGAAATTAGTGCTGTTAGAAATATATGCTATAGATACATACACATACAAATATATTCACTCACAATACACATGGTTTGGTAACATCGTCTGCACTGGTGAGGGGAACTGGGAGACCAGAGGAAAGGAGCGGGAGGGAGACAGAAACTAATCTACCAACCAAACGGACAGCTACAGCACCAAACCAAACCAAATCAAACCACTACCAACATCCTGATATCTTCCCATCTTCATGAGAAAGAAAAAAAATAGAGATGATCCTCTTACTCTGCCCTTCCCGCTGTCCCACCAGGGCTGCTGTGCCTGCAGGTTGGTCTGCAGTCCAGTGGAGGGTTCCCTCCATCGGCCACTCCGAATGAGAGTGCGGGAGAGCACCCTCACCAGCTGGAGAATAAGCAGACTGCTCAGCCTCAAGAAGACTTGAAAAAAATAAAAAATCAAAACTCCTTTAAAAAAAAAAACAAAACCTGAGTCAACAGTTAGCCAAACTCTGTCCTGTTTACTCTAAGGCAAATCAAGAAGCCTACATGGTTTTATAGATGTGTTTTTACCAATTGGATGTAGATAATCTTTTAAAATAAAAACTGTTGTGGAGAAGAGAGACAGAACTGTTCAACTAATTTACCATCCTACAAATTATGTTATATCATATTCTCACTTTCATTTGGTTAAAATTATTTTCTTATTCCACTTGTGATTTTTTTTTTTTTTTTTTGACATACAGGCACTTAGCAGTTTAATTTTCAGGCCCTTAGGAATTTTCCAAGTATTTTCTTAGTTATTTTTAGCTTAATCTTGTTGGGGCCAGACAACATGCTTGCAAAATTCCAACCATTTTAAGTTTGTTGCAGTTTGTTTCACAACCCAGGATGTGATCTACCCTGATAAGCTGACCACATGTACTTGGGGAAGTGTGTTCCGTTTCAGTGGAAAGCAATGTGCTATGACTAGCCATCAGGTCAGGTTGGCTGACAGCGCAGTTCAGGTCTCCTACACCTTTAGTGGTTTTCTCTTTACGTCTGTCAATTATTGAGAGAAAATACAGATTTTTCTATTTCTTCTTCCTTTAGCTGTTTTCGCTTTACTTGGAGTTCTGTTTTCAGAGGCAGACATAGGATAGTTACACCTTGCTATAAACTGAGCCCTAGCTGGGTGCAATCCTGGCACTCTAGGAGAATGAGATAGGAGGACTGCAAGTTTGAGCCTACTGTGGGCAACTTTGGGGCTTAGTGAGATCCTGTCTTAAAATAAAAACAAATAGGAGAAGGAGAAGGAAGTAATAATGATCAGGACGCAATAGGTAGATACATAAATTCCTCAAGTTGAATGCAAATATCACATATTAAGAATACATGCTTATAAAAGGAACAAGTTTGGAAAATAACTATGAATAAACAAATAAATAAAGCTGGGGATGTAGTTTAGTGTGAAGGCCCTGGGTTCAAGTCCCACTACCACCACCCAAAACCAAATCAAAGCAAAACTCTTTTTTCGTTATGTGGTTTTCCTCTTGATTCCTGGTAGCAATGTTCTTTGTTCTGAAGTTGCTTTGATACTCACATTGCTGCTCCAGTTTGTTTTCTTTTTTTTCTTTTCTTTTCTTTTCTTTTCTTTTCTTTTCTTTTCTTTTCTTTTCTTTTCTTTTCTGAGACAGGGTTTCACTCTGTAGTCCAGGCTAGCCTCGAACTCATGGCAATCTTCGGGCCTTAACCTCTGGAGTGCTGAGATTACAGGCATGCACCACCACTCAGCTATTATGTGGTGCTAGGGGATCAACCTGAGGCCTTGTGCTTTCTGGGTAAGTGCTTTAATCACTGAGCTATACCCTGAGCCCCTCCTGTTTTCTTTTGTTTAATGTTTACATTATATATATATATATATATATATATATATATATATGTATATTTTTTTGAGACAGGCTCTCTGTCTCTCTGTCTGCAGCCCAGGCTGGTCCTGATCTCACGATGGAGCCCAGGCTGGCCTTGAACTCAGGGCAATACTCCTGTCTCAGCCTCCTGAGTGTTGGGATTGCAGGTGTGTGCCACCATGCCCAGCTTATGTGGTGCTGGGGAATCAAACTTGGGTATTTAGAGCTTAATTTAGCGATTGCTAGGCAAGCACTTTAACTGATGAGCCATTCTTCCAGCCCAGATATATTTTTTTCACCTTTGAATGGTATTTCTTTGCTCATTTTTAAACTTCTAACCTACTTATCTCTTTGTATTTTAAGTGAATTTCCAGTAAGCAACTTATTGATTTGGTCATGTTTTGTATCTAATCGGATAATCTCTGTTTTTAAATCTGGGAGTCTCTTTGCCCTGGCTTTTCCATTACCACTTCGGGGAGGCCCTTGGGAAAACTCCCAAATGAGTGCGGAGTCTCTTACATCTGTATTTCCACTATTCTAAACCAGTGGTCCTCAAGCAAGGGCAATTTTGCTGCCCACAGGATATTTGGTAAAGCCTGAAGATATTTTTAGTTGTCATGACTGAAAGGGGTAATGCGTACTTCGGCATCTAGCAAGTAGAGGCCAGAAATACCGCTAAGTATCCAGGATGCGTGGAGCAGCCTTCCACACCAAGTAGCCGTGCGGCACAAGATTTCAACTGTCCAAAGCTGGGAAACTTCTAGACCGCTGTGGTCGATTATTCTGGCCCTGATGAATGCATTGCAGTTTTAGCGACTTTCTTCCTCCCTGTCTTTAGCCACAAGGCTCTTCAGAAGTGAAACAGCTCCTCTGCCCCGTGTTTCCTCTGAGGCCTGGTCATTACTCTTTTGAATTCACTGCACGTGGCTGCCTCAGCTTTCTGATGGGCTCAGAAAATCTGTAATTTTGTAGATTGATTTTTTTTCATTGTCTGTGTGAGCATGGGATTGTCTTGTGGCTTTGAAAATCTCAAGTGGAAGCAGAACTTCATCTCATTTTTCAAAAATCGATTCTGAACCCAGATGAGGACAATCATAGACAAATCTAATTAATGAACACAGATGCAAAAATCATAAAGTGGCCATAGTAGTACATATGTAAAACAAATCATGGCCATATAGACTTTTTTTGAGATAGGGTCCCAGATGGGCTTATCTTAAGATTGCTAAGAAGGTTCATCAATAGAAAACCTATCATTATAATCCAGTTCTTCAACAGACTAAAGGAACAACTTATATGAGCATGTAAAAGATTACCAATGATATAATATCTATAGACTTTTAAATCTATCTCTTAAAATACTCTCATATGTCCAGATGTGGTTATACACACAATGGAGTCCTACTATGCCATAAAAAGATAAATTTGAGTCATTTGTAGGAAAATGGATGCGCTGTGCTTAGTGAAGTGAATCAGACACAGAGGGCTAAATGTTGCACGGTTTCTTTGATGTGAGAAAACTGAAGTACAAGTAAGTGAAAGAGCAAGAGGAAAAAGAAAGAGTGATGGGAGAAAACAGGAAGACAGATTTTGTGGGGAGAGAAAAGGGGCGAGGGAGCAAGAAGCAGAGGAAGGAGAAGTGGGAAGGAAGTAAAAATAATCACGATGGGCTCTGGATGTGCACAAAACCCTTTAGACTGTGACGTGAAGGGAATTCTCTTGACCCAGTATAGAATTCTATCAAACATGACACAGATTCTTCAATGGTGAATCCTAATAGTATTCCTACTGAAGTTAGGAATGAGACAAGGAGGCTGCACCTTCCCTGCTAGTCAACATTATTGGAGACTCTGATTAATACAATCAGATAAAAAAGGAAGTAACAATAAGAATTCAGTAAAGAGGAAAAAAACCCCAACTTTTGCTGATCCTATAAAAAGATACTAGAATAAGACATGTCAGTAGCTCACCTGTTTCAAGATCAACATGTAAAATCAGTAATGCCACCATATAATCCAATATTAACTCAAAATGTTCAGAGCATTTTTGCTCCAATCTAAAAATAAATATTGTATATTTTTTCAACATATTTAAGGAGAAATATACATGGTATCTTAGAAGAGCAGAAGATCTGAATAAGACCACATAAGAGAGGGAGCCCAACAGTGAAGAGATGTCCTTTTGTTTATGCAGATTTAAAAAAAATGGAATATGGAAGAATAAAACTGTGTGAATGGCAAAAAGATTTTCAAGAAGAAAAATAAGTTTGGGATGCATTATGAACACCTACTGCGATGCTCTGATAAATGTTGAATTATTGGAACAAAGATTAAAAAAAAAGTAGATGAGTAGACTGGGACAGAAAACCCTGAAACAGGCCTTCACAAAGGTAAAAATTTGGTAAATGAAAAAGTGCTCCTACCAGCAGATGGAGGCTTAGTAAGCAGTAATGACATCATTGCTTTTCCATGTAAAAATAAATTTGATCCTTAACTTAAATCATATACAAAATAAATTAAAGCTGAATTAAGAATTAGATATAAACAAAGTGGTTAATCTCCCCCCTTAGGTTGAGCATTTCTCATTGAATGTAATGAAGTGGGGACCGTTCGTGGCGTTGGTGATAGCTTCAGAGAGGTGGTGACGAGAGCGTGCTTAGAGTATGGTCAAGAAAGAACAGGGAAAAGACCAAGTGGAGAGAGATGGAAGAACAACTGCAAGCCTTTCAGAAAAAAAATCATTTGTTCATTTGGTCAAATATTTGTTGGGCTTCTGCTACATCCCAAGTCCTGGCCTGTTGAAGATATAAAGACATAGCCACAAAAGAAACAAAGCCCCTGCTCTTCTGATGGTTTGTATTCACGGTAAACGCAGCCCCACGTGGCATGTCAGGTACGGTAAATGCCACGCAGAAAAACAAAGCAGGGTGAGGGAACAGAAATTGGCTGTAGGGTACAGTTGCTATTTCAAGTGGGGTGGTAGAGGGAGCTGTTCTACAGCTGAAGAGAGTGAGGGAGGAGACAAGTTCAGGCAAAAGGACCAGTGGCTTGGAGGCCAAAGTTTGTGGTATTTGGAGAGCAATGTAGAGACTAAGGTGACTGGGGCGGTAGAGAAGAGGTTGGCAGAAGATGAGGTAGAGGAGGGACAGGGCACATAGGGCCTGCAAGGCTGTGGCAGGAGTTTTATCAAGGAGCAACAAGACCTGACCCGTCATGCAGAAGGATTACTCTAGCTACTGCATAGAAGACAGAAGGAAGGGGTGCAGGGGAGACAGAGTCCTCGCTGGAGACTATTTCAGCAGTCAGGAAAGGAACAATGACTTGTCCCTGGGTGCTGGTGGGGGAGGGCCAGGAAGTGGATGTGCTCTGGTATGTGTGAATGTGAAGGAGATGTAATCTGCCAGAGGAGAAGTCAGGGTGTGGAAGATCCAAGGCCTAAGCAACTGGCTTAAAGATGGTATCTATCTTCTAATCAAATGGTGAACTCTGTGGGGAGAATAGGCTTGAGGGAGATCAGCGGAGTGTAACTTTAAATGTGTTAGATCTTTGAAGGTTGATCTGAGAGACAGAAACAAATTCTTCTTACATATTGTTAAGAGATAATGTGCAACCTCCACAGGGTTGAATGAGAGACACTTGTTTGATGTTAAGTAAGCAGCTGACCGGTACATGAGACTGGTGTTCATGCAAACGCATAGTCTAAGATGCCGATCTGAGGATGTTCAGCTTACTGGTGACACTGCCCAGTAAGTCACCATTCATGCCCAGTGCCTTAGTCACTCTTTCGTTGCTGTGACAAAACACCCAACATCTGCACTTCAGGGGGGAAAGATTTACTTCAGGTCACAGTTTTAGAAGGTCTCACTCTATGGGCAGGTGGCAATGGTGGAAGCACATGGTGGAGGCCAGCGGGACAGCTGCTCATGGCACGGTAGACAGGGGCCAAGCGAGAGAGGGAGGGTGGCTCTTCCCTTTCAGGTCCTGTCCTACTAATGTGCCCCTTTTGGGCTAAACCCCATGTTTTGCTCCTCTGACCGGGCTCCACTTTTTCACAGCACACAGTTCCTTGGGTATCTCACTATATCCAAATACATGAGGCTTTTGGGGGACATTCCAGATCTAAACCATACCACGACGGAAAGGTCTGAGCCCTGGGACTGGGGAAAGTTGAGTATCAGAGCAGGGAAAGGAGGGAAACAGTGAAAGAGACTGAGAAGGAGCATTCTGTGGGGTTAGAAGAAAACAAACAAACAAACAACAACATCAACAACAAAAAATTCAGCCCAGGAAAAGGTGTTTGCAGAGGAGGGAGTGGTTGTGTTAAAGGCTGCGACAGACCAAGGTGAGGGCTGAGCATTTACCACCGGTTTGACAAAGTGGAGATTACCTGTGTCTCTGATGACAGTTTCAGGGGAGTGGCGGTGAGGAAAGCCTGTTTGGAGAAGGCCCAAGACAGGCTAAGAGAGGAGCAAGTGATGGCAATGTGAATATGATTGATGTTTATGAATTTTTTTGAAAGGGAGCGATGAACATGAGATGGTTAGCTTTGGGTAGAGGTGCTTTATTTTTTTCCAAGATGGGAAATTTTGAGAGCCTTGGCACACTTCTGGCAATGATCTCAAAAGAGCAATATCCTTGAGAAGGTAATGAGCGGGAAAAGCAAAAGTGTTAGCTTTCCGCGGGAGCGCCAACAGTTCGTCCCCCGTGAGCAAAGGCGAGCAGAGGACTGGGCTACAGCGCAATCAGGACGGTCACAGCCAAAAGCAAGGAAGGCAGAGGTGTCGGAAGCTTGAGGAAAGAGGAAAAGTTGTGAAACAACTGTTCATTGGAAGTAAGAAAGCGAATCGCTAGGAAAGCACGTAGGATTGAAGGGTAGCCCTAACACAACTCCTGAGGTTAGAGGCTGTGAATTTAAAGAGAGATCCTTCACCATGTCAAGTTTCCCCCTAGAGAATATCGTCTGTTTGTGTGCTGTTGGAGAGTAGACGGAGAGGTATATTTATTCAGCGCTGGCGTTTTCCCAGAAAAGGTTGGAGGAGGACGAGAGAAGTGGGCTCTAAGCTAGACAGTGCAGCAGGTGAGGACACAAAGGGCTGTGGAACATAGAACAGGCAAACCTGTAAGTTCCATTGGGTGTGGAGAATTACTGAAGGCTCCTGGTGGGTGTGTGCTGAGAGGTAACAGATGGCACAGGAAGGGCTAGATGCTTGCTGTGAAGGTAATGGAACGAACACCATTACTGGTAAGGGGAAGGTCTCGGTCATGGCGATGGAAGCAGGTAGCATGGGGAGGGTGAGGACAGGATCTCTAGGAATGAAGGGTCAACGGAATAAAATGGATATGTGTGTATGTATGTACCTATGTATGTATTTTGAGAAACAGTCTTGTTTTGTATTCTAAATTGGTCCTGAACTCACTATGTAGCCGAGGTTGGCCTCAAACACATGGCAATCTTCTTGCCTCAGTGTCCCAAATGTTGGTATTAAAGGTGTGTGCTTCTATGCTTGGCTTATGTGATGCTGAAGAATTGAACCTAGGACAAGCACTTTAACTGCTGAGGTATGCCCCTGGCTCTTACGCTGTGGATGTTGAAGTCACTGATAATTAAGCAAGACTGGTGCTGGGAACAGACAAATGAACCAGTTGCTAAAATCTTCAAGGAATTTGGAGTGGTAACCTGGAGATCTGAGGTAATTCTGAAAAGTAGGAGTAAGGGTGGTAGCTCAGTGATTAGAGTGCTTGTTTGGGAACACAACTGCATAGAAACTAGGCATGATCACACGTACCTATAATTCCAGCGCTGAGAAGGCAGAGGCAGGAGGATTGCTGTTAAGTTCGAGGTCAGCTTGAGTTCAGGACCAGCCTGGACAACAGAGTGAGACCTTATTTCAAAAAAGTAAGGGTTAAATGAACAAGGCCTACTAACGAAAGAATATTTCTCAGAATATGTAAATACTCGCAAAATTAACAAGCAACAGAGATACACCTAATAAAAACTGGACAGGCAACTTACAGAAAAGAAGCTCAAATGGTCCTCACTCAATTAAGGAGAATGTTACTGGTAATCAGGAAAATGCAAAGGAAAGTGAGATGATCTGTCACATCCCTCCGATCAGTGGGAAAGAAAATGCCTGTGAGTACCAAGTGCTAGGAATGATGGGAGAAGCAGGAGCTCTTACACAAGTCTAAACTGGCACATGCGACGCGGCTTTGGAAGACAAATTTCATGATATACAGTAAGTGTCAAGTAGCATGTGTTGTGTGACCTCCCTTCCTTCCTCCAGATATACTGATAAATTCTAAGGAGGAGCTCACACATGGAGTGCAAGAAAGTATGTATGGGATGTTTATGGCAGGATTAGGTATAATAGACAAAAATACAAATGACCTACATGTTCACCAACAGGAAAATGGATAAGTACAATGTGTAGGTGTGTACAGCGTTCTATTCTAGGGTGGTACAGTGAATAGACCACATGGTACAGTGAATAACACGTGTCGTGGTTCAATTCCTAAGCTATTATGGTTTGGCTCTGGAAGGTCCCCTAAAGCATCGTGCATTTGGGTGTCGCGGTGTAGCTACAGAGTCCTGTGGTGTTACGAGGTGGGGTCTGGTCGTGAGGGGCAGTGGCAGTTGTGTGCTGGATTAGGGGTTGTAGTAGATTTTGGGTATGGGCACATTACTGGGATGACCTGGAAGGGGGGGAGCTTAACCTGGAAGGAGCAGGGTGCCGGGACTTGGCACGTGACTGGGAAGGGGTAGTGCACTGGGGCTTGACATGGAAATACGTTGGCCCCGCCCTTCCTCCCTCATGTGGCTTCCTGTCTGACATGCCGTGAGCAGCTCTTCCTCCAGCTGTGCCCCTGCCATGTGCGTCTACCATTGCCAGCCACACGTGCATGGACTGACACCTTCTGACTCTGTGAACTAAAATAAATTTTTACCTCCTCTAAGTTGTGGTTGTCAGGTATTGAGTCACAGTGACAATAAAGTAACTAAGACAGTTGCTGAAAACGTGCATGGTAGGTATAGTGTGATAATGCCAATTTTGGTAAAGCCCAAAGTAATCAAATAGATAAGTTTTACTTATGAGCATGTATTAGTAAAAATGTAAAAACAGGGGAAAAAAAGGATGTATACAACTTCTAGATGACAGCCATCTTTGGGGAAGGCAGAGAGAGGAACCAGTGCTGGAAGAAACACAAAAAGGGACTTTATTCAATTTGTAATATTTTATTTTTTAAATTAAAGTTGGGACAGATAGGGAAATTATTAATATTTACTAAATGTGCGCGGCGGCTGTAAGACTCAAACATTTCGCAATTGATGAGGCTCTTGCATAGGGAGGGATGGCACCACTTCCAGAGAACAGCTAACCACATTTAAAAAAACTCACGTCAACCCACTGCTCAGTGTCAGCCTGTCACTTTGACGACATTTCACGAGAGCCCGAGGGTTGTGTGACAATGCCCTCGGTGTTAGACGCCTGTATAGATTGTGAAACAGATGTTACAAAGAGGAACCTCACTGTTAGAAACGTAGCATGCATGGTGACACACATTTCCCAAGAGGAGGCAGATGGTCCTGGTGGCTTGGTCTAGAATGGGTTGATTTGATAAAAACCTACTAAAATATTTCCCTCTGGCCATAGCTCTCCAGGACTACAGGCAGTGACAGCTTTCCCCTCGGCTCCCTCTTAGCCTGAAGGAGGCAGTTGAATATATACCTCTTTCTATTCCATGTGCTGTATCAATATTTACCTAACAAATAGATACTGATAGCCTCCTAAGGGCCCAGCAACACCGGCAGGAACACACATGCACACACACACACACACACACACGCAGTCACACAGCCCATGTCATATTCACTCTCTGGGTCCTCCCCTCTTGTAGCAGTCATGACTCTGTCTGTACCCTTTCTCTCTGTACTCTCTAGCAATGAACACTCCTTTCCCTGTCCTGGAGCTTTTGTTACCAGGCTGGGGCAGGTTTGGGGCAGGATATTGCTCTAAGAAGAGTGGTCCAGGGTCACTACAGGTGGCTCCAACAATACCACATTTTGCTGACATGTTTTTGTCATTCACCTAAAGGGCTCGGGAGTGTTGTGGGAAAGGGATAGGGTGAGGTTAAGGGAAGAGCCTGCTGGACGGGGAGAATGGGGTGGAAATTTGACATGACAGACAGCTCTGACTCCTGCAGCTAAGGTGGCAGTTTAGGAACCAGAGAGAAGCACCTGCATTGTTGACTCCAGCTAGGCGTGTCGGTTTCCTCCAGGGTTCCCCAGGGACAGAGGGCTCTTGGGACCGGAAGGGCCAGAGTCCTCTTAGGCACACACACTTCTTAGCACAGTTCCTGTTCTACAAAGCTTCAAGTTGACTTTCTGGGACCCTAGTGGTCATGAACTCTAATGGTCACTACCAAGAGTGTTAGACTGCAGACAGAGAGTCTTAAGGCCTGAACTCAAATCCTTGTCACAGGCTGCATTAATCTTCTTACTTCCTTTGTACCTGTAGATAGAAAGGTCAAATCCCTGTATCCCTCTGTGGTAGCAAGTACCAGCCACTGCTAGAGACACCAGCTCCACTCTTGGAGATGCTGGACTGGCTCCTTCCACGCCATGAGGTTGCTGTTGGGTCATGAATGGGAAGACAACAGTGGATCTCCTGTGTACCTTTTGGTCTCAGCCTGAAAGTTTTATGGGAAAAATTATGGGAAATTTTATGAAAAAAATGAAACTGGAACATATTATTTCAAGAAAATGTAAGAATAGCCCAATTTTGATACCAGTTACCTGAAAAATTCTAAATGCACAGCTAAAGTTGTAAAATTTTAATAACAGATTTTACCATTTACAACTTATAATAATCATTGCCAAATTCTAAATTAGAAGTTCAAGAAACCATCTCTGCAAATCTTCAGAGGCATATGTAGCTGGTTATTAAAAGGAAACCCAAAGCCTATTTTAAAGTAGCTACAGATTTATAGAAAAGTTGCAAAGATAATGCAAACGGTTCCTCTGCACTTTTAACTCCCTTTCTCTAAAGTTGTTATATCAAGCCATTAACCAAATGTAAGAATTGACACTGGCACAACAAAACAACTAAACTATAGGATTTGTTTATATTTCATAATTTTCCACTAACGTCCTTGCGCTGTTCTGGGATCTGATTCAGAATGCCACGCTGTGTTTAGTCCTCACGTCTCCACAGCTCCCTCCTTTGTCGCCCGCTTTTCTCATTCTTGACCTAGCAATTTTGAAGAGTATTGTTCAGGACATTGTAGAAAGTCCCTTAAATTGGGCCTGTCTGATGGTGTTTCTGATGATTGGACTGGGGTGGTGGGTTTTGGGGAAAATACAACAGAATTGTAACTTTATCTCATCCTATGAAGGAGTACATAACTACAGCATGATCAGTGTGGGGTGTGCGCCTCGGTCACTTGGCTGGGAAGGGCCTTCCACGCTTATCCCTCTACATCTACAATTTTCCCTTTCCTATATTCTTTGGAATTGAGACTCCACCTCCTTCCAAACTTTGTGGGATGAGGGGGGCATTAAGCTCCTCTTTAAAAAAAAAAAAAGATTTATAGCCCTGTAAGGAAGAATTGCTTCTTCTCCACCACTATTTATTTTTTTGTCAATGCGGCTACTACATTTATCTTATGAATTGAAGCCCCATGCTTTGTTATTTATTTGTTGCTTAAGTTGTTCTGGTTTTGACCTTTGGGAACCCTTTTAGTTCGACTCCTACGTCCTTACGCCATCCTGCCATCTTCTTGTCTTTCTAAGGGTTATGTCTTTGCTATGTATTTTTGAGCAAGTAGTTCCGAGCAATTGGTCTCTGGCACTGGAAGACGATCAGGGCTCATCTTAACATTTTCTCTGTTCCGGTCCTAGGATCAACCATTTCTGTAAGAGTAACTTGGCATTTAAAAATAGTACATTTAAAAATGCAAAATCAATTTTGCCTTTCATAGAAAAATTTGAAAATAAATACAAATAAAATTTTATGGGGAAAGTTATAGTTCCACGGTCAAAAGAACACCCACTTCAGATTTCTCATTCTTCTGTTCACTTTTTTTCAACTTCAGAACTTATGCTTTTGTTAGTGTTTCATTTTTTCACATGGGATTATTAGTTTTTACCTTTTATTAGCTTCTTGAGCTGAGGGGTTGTTTCACTGTCTTCAATGATTTCCTTTCCAAAAAGTACCCTCAAGGTTGTGTTTCAGTCTCTGTGTAATTCTTTGGTCACATCCTATGACATCTGTTCTTCTGCAAAATGCTCATGTTGTTATTCATTTCTATGTAGTGATTTCTGCTTGATTTCTCTCACAAAAATCCTCTGTTCTGACAATGGTCCAAGACGTCAGTCTCCAGGTGCCTATGGCTGCACCCTCCTTTGCTAATGGGCCCCCTGGGGGTGCTTTGAGCTACGATTTTCCTGCATGCTGCAATCTTACTTGTCTTTCAAGAATTCCTCACAATTTTTATAAGCCTTTTTTTTTTCACTGTGTTATTTTGAATTTTTTAAAAAAAATCTTTTTCACGTAGGGATTTTGTATTAGTTTGGGTTCTTTCAAAAGACAGAATTTATAGATTTTATCACAAAAGAGTCTATTAGGAAGGCTTACAAATCCAAGGATAGAGGTGGCCCAAGATGGCTGCTCAGCCGTGAAGTAGATCTCCCGTCCGGGGCTGCAGGACAGCCGGTGAGGGGAGAGTCTGCTGCAGATCTCGGGTGAAGACCAAAGCCTGAAGATCGGCCACTGAAGAGCAGCGACGGGCAGACAGGCACAAGTCCAGACTGGAACGAATCTGTGCTGACCATCTGCGATGTGTAGCAAGTCGGCGTCCATAGACAATCCCGAATGCGAGAGCTTTCCCAGAGGAAGAAGCTGTAACAATTGGCCCTCTTCCTTCCTTTTATACTGTTGGAGTTCCAGTTGGCCCTCCCACATCTGGGTGGGTGCTCGTCTCTCATTGGCCAGTCCACAAATCACTCACACTCTGATCCAGACCAGTTCTTGATCCCTGATCTAGGGTAGTTGACAAATCCTAAACCTAATGGAGGTGTGGACATGACCCACACAGGTTGACATAATCCCTTCAACGGACACAGATTTCTAGCCGAGGAAAAGGTTTTAGTACATTGTGCTAATTACCTTCTCATTACGAGACCTGACATTCACAATTTAAAGGAGCGAAGGTTTGTTTTACTTACAGCTCAGAGGCCTCAGTCTGTTTATGATCGGCCGGCAATGGCGGAGCAAGACAGAAAGCAGAGAGGCCGGGGAGAAGCCAGGCCAAGGGTATAGCTTTCCAGGCCGTAGATATTTGTGTATTACTTCAGTCGTTCTGTACATAAAAGCTTTTAGCTGCAACCCCAGTACCCTGGGAGGCTCAAGCAGGAGGACTGCAAGTTCAAGCCTGGACAACATAATGACTCAGTGAGACTCTGTCAACAGAAAAAGTGAAAATGGCCTGGAATATAGCTCAGTTTGAAGACCTTGGACTCAGCCCCCAGTACCAAAAAAAAAAAAAAAAAAAAAAAAAACAATAAAAAAACCCCACAAGGTTTTTGTTTTGATTTTTTCAGTTGACCTTTTAACCAAAGCATTTCCATGTTATTATAAACATTTTAATAGCTGTATATGTCCTGTCAAATAATATATTATAAATAAGGTGGTAAAAGTTCTTGATCATAAATCTATTTTTATACAGAAAACATTTAGATGATATCAAAATTATTATAGATTTACAACTAACAGCTTGGGTTATTCTGGATCTACTAACATATTAATATATACATAATTACACATTTATCTGTATATATTTATATATATAATGTAATATATACAACATACATAAAACATATGTTACTTATTCTTAGCACATATAAGTTTTTATATGCTACATTATATATCTTTGAAAACTAAAATAATGTATCAAATCTACAAAAGGGATTTTTGGGGAATGGAAATGTGAAATATTATATCACATATGTGCCTGTGAGGGCTGGCCAACTGCTTCTGACCACATCATTTTGTTTGGGAGGGAAGAGGGAGCTACAACAGTGATGACAACATTTTCTGGACCCAAAATGGGGACACATAACTTGTTACATGGTCAGTCTCAGAAGATCATGAATAGAGTATGAAACTATAAATATTGTTGTTTTTTAACCTCTTCTCATCATATACCATTCCTGACTTCCAGGTACTGTTTGTTATCTCACATTAGAATACACACAACTAGAAGTATGATCTGTTTCACTTGTGTTACCAAGAGTACTTTCGTTCTGTTCAAATTGCTGTATCTTATGATTTCTCTTCAAAGCGCTGTTTTCTGAGATTATTTTACTGAAGGTCAGAAACTCTTAGTGTAACTTGTCTGTTGAAAGGAAGGTTGAGGGAGATTAACATGTAATAATGTTGGGTATTAAATAAAATATTGGGCTTTCTCCCGTATTTGCCAAGACTCCAACAACAAAATACCACAGACTGAGTGGCTTAAGTAACAGAAGTTCCTATCTCCTGGTTCTAAAAGCTATAAATCCAAGATCAAAGTGTTGGCAGGTTTGATTTCTCCTGAGGCCTTTCCTTGGCTTACAGGGAGCCAATTCCTCCCTGCTGCACCACATGGAGTTTTTCTTTACATGCTCGCCCTTCTGTTATCTCTCATAAAGCCAGATTTTCTCTTTATATAAGGACACCAGTTAGACTGCATTAGTACCCCGATGGTATTATTTTAACTTAATCATCCCTTTACAGGCCCTGGTGCAAACACGATCACATGCAGACGCAGGGGTGATCGAGGCCTTGACATATGTCTAGTGAAGAGGCAGGATTTGGTACCTCAAAGTCTTTGAGATAAACAAGATTGAACTTTCTTTGAAAGACAGAGATTTAGGTGGAAAACACACGGTTTAAAGCTCTGATATTGAGAACAGATGTGAACTTATCTATTTTTAGAGACGTATGATTTTGTTTCCTAGGAAAGGTTAGGTTCATTTTTTAAATTAATTCTCTACCTGTGCAGCAACTTAATAAAGACTCAAATAGATCATTCAAAAGGCGAAATAAGAATTAAATTGAGATAAAAATGGGCAATAGAGAAATGATGATTAACTACTTTAGTCATCTGGGCCCAAAAGAAAGGGTATGTTTTCTTCTGCATGGTTATCATTTATTTACCCAACAATTACTGATTTGTAAAAAAATCTCCGGAGCTTCCTTTCATCTGTAAGAGAAGGTCCAAAGTCTCTTAATACAATCCCATCTTACGAGGCTCTGTGCTCTGGAACGACAGTTGTCTCTGTGTTCCACCACAGCCCCAGTCTTACTAGACTCTGCCTGGAGGGCACCTCAGCCTTGCTGCCTAACTCAGCCTGCTCTGGCCTCAAGCTCCAACTCGCTTTTCCCAGTAGCCCGCCAGCCCTCGGCTGTTGTTCTCAGTCCTTATAATGATGCGCTATATTGTTTGTTTGGGATTGGCACATATTTTTTGCTGCTGTGTGTCTCACGGGTCAAGGCTGTGCCTTCACGCCAATGACGCACAAGAGCGGCTCTTGGCGAGGACTGACAGGAGCTGGAAATAAACCCCGCTGAGGGGGACCATCTGTTCTGGTTTGTCCAGGACTGAGGGATTTTCTGGAATGTGGGTCTTTCATTGCTGAAAACTGCAGTTCTGGGAAGCTGGTAAGGTTGGCATCCTAAGCCCCCATTTCCCTTGGAATAAGTCGGAAATTTCAAATGATTGCTCAGAATTTCTCAGCAGGATTGAACTTCAGTCGCCCGTACAGGTAACTTGTTTGATCATGCACCTGTTGTGGTCGGTTTTGTGTTCCATCTTCCTCCGTCAACTCCAATAAACAACTCACCTTGAGTATGCATCTTGCTGTCATCCTTAGGTGGCTAGGGCGTTTGAAATGAAAACCATGGGTTGAGAGACAGTTGTTTTAGCTTAAATATGAAGTGTTACTGATGCAATTATGATGACACGAAGTACTTGGACATGTGAGCATGGTCAGCAGGGACTTGGCATCTGGAGGTTCCAGGGGAGAAGAGGCCCTATGGAAGTTTCCAGAACCAGAGAGAATGGTTGCACTTTGGAGTTAATGAGAGTTACGTGTGATGAAGTAAAGCAATTTGCTTGTCAAACTTGCTAAAAAACTTTAGTGTCCCTGAGAGGAGGCTACTGCTGTTGTTTTTGGGTGGACACTTGAGGAAAAAAAAAGATTGTAATGGGATAGGGGAAAGTCAGAAACAGGATATTAAAAGGAAACAAGTTCAGTGCTCAAGGGATGGAAATACATCCCACCGGTAGAATGAGTGTTAGGCCAGAGGGTTGAGCCAAAGAACCATCACACACCCACCCACACAGACACACAATTCAACGCTCAGGTGAGTGACAGTAAGGAAAATACAGGAAGTGACAGTTTTTACCTGATGGTACAAAGAAGAGTCAGGGGCCCGGCGCCATGCCTGGCCATGTCTGCTATAATGGTGTGGCTCACTTTGCAGGGGAGTAGGGCCACCTTCCCAGAGAACAGGTCACAGAAAGGACATGGATGTCAGTGTCCTTTCTTGGTAAGTTTGAAAACTGGAACATTGACAAGAGACTCACACACAGCAGGTGTGCAGACACAGATCCTGATGCGCTCAGTAATGTGCCTGTCTCTCTAGATTATTCCCCAGCTTTGGGTCCAAGAAGAAGAAGGCCAGGTAGTGACTACCATGTTCAGGACAGTATTATGAACCTTTAGGGAGTCTTCCTCTATTCTTATCTCCTTTCTCAGCAGAAGTGCTTAGCCAAAGAGCAGGTAGGTGGCCGGCCCTGGATGATAGAGTGGCTGTGATCACTGGCTGTACAAAACGGGGAGTGTGGTCTCTGCTGGATCCTGACCGGGAGACATTACCGTGGGCTCTGCAGTCATGGCCACTTCACACCCGCCTACCTACTCCTTGGCCTAATGGTACAGCGAGGCCATTTAGCCCCGAATCTCAACATCTCTCATTAAAGCATCTGGTTTCTGAGCCCTGGGAAGGGTGTAATTGGAAAACCAGCTATTCTGAGACCGTCAGAGTAGTGTTTGAATTTAGTCTCTGTCACTTTTTAGCTGAACAATTCCCAGATATTTAACTTATTATCGCCAGGATTGTCCTTTCACTCCACTCTCTGTAGCCACACAACCACGGTCTTTTGGGATCCCGATCTAACAGGAAGAAGCTCAACATCTGCTGTGTCTCAGACTCGGGGTTTTGTTGACTGCAGAATGCCCACTGGCACCGGGGGAATGGGCCGGGCAGTGCTTAGTGACCAGTTCCGAGAGTGTGTACAGGTGGACATCTACTCACTGTCCCATTTCAACTCACCCTGTGACTCTGACTCTGAAGAAAGGGAGATTTCTGTTTTTTCATGCTGCAGGGGCATTAACTCCCTTTTGACCTTTCACAGTCTATACCACCACCAATTGAGACTACACGATATAAGAATTCTTCCCCAATCTCCATGATCATAAATCCTTGCTGTGTGCTCCCAATGCCCAGCCTTCATAATAAGTGAACACATCACCAATTTTAAGCTGCACAGTTTTCTACAACTCAGTGGAAACACGTCATCGGCTCTTCCTAAGGAAAGAATAAATCACAGAGGTTTAGCTCACTCCAGACAAGAACGCTCAGACCTCCTTAACTAAGGGTGTGCAGAGGGAGAGCGTGTTCTTCACAGGAAAGTTTCTAAATTGCAGAGGAAAATGCCGTTAGGCTTAGAGAAACTGTAATTTATACCAGAGCCCCCTGGCTAGAATAAAAGGGGAAAGCGCTGCGTGGCTAAGGAGATTCTCTATAATTTAGGCTGGGTGCCCAGCAAGTTTACAGCTATTTTGATGGAACATTACTTTTTAAAGCTCCCTTTAACAAAATTGAAAGAAAATATCCTTATCTATAAAATACGATTATTATCCACTAGGTTGTGAGAGTTGAAGGAGGTAGACTTTGTGAAGAATTCTCTGTAACAGTGTAAATTAAAAATGAAGAATTTTAATATAATTTTTAAAAGCACAAATGTGTAGACAGAGTTTAGGGCATTTTTATGGTTTGACCTGAAGGGTTCTCCAGAAGCCACCTGTATTTAGATGTAGTGGCATACCTAGGGAACTATGTTAGAAGGTGGGGCCTGGCCAGGAGGGGTGGGACACTCATACTTGGCATGAAAGGGGTGAATTACTGGGATGGGGGCTCTAGGGGCAGCTCCAACCTTCCTCCCTTCCTCCTTCACTTGGCTTTCCATCTTCCATGCCATGAAGAGGTTTTCTCCCATAGACCTTCCGCCATTGCTGCCTGCCTGTAAGTGGATGTTGTGAGATGTGGTGGAGAGAGCGCCACGTGGAGGATGGAAGACTCCATTTGTTCCAGGGTCTCCCTGGCTCCCAGATGCCCCCACCAGAAGACTGACACCTGCCACACACACCAGAATGTCAGTGCTCCCACAGTGATAAATACTGGAGTGCAAGGAACTCTTTGAGATGCTGATTTTATCTTCTTTGTGGATATAGTCCAAGTAGTGGACTTAGGAGACTGTATGGCAGGCAGGTCTATTTTTATTTTGAGAGGAAGTCTTTATTAATGGTACTTCAATATATTTCCATTAATAACGTGTGATGTTTCCTTCTCTTCACATCCTTGTCAGCATTCGTTATTTTTTATCTTTTTAGTAGTCATTCTAACTCTAGTTAGAATGATTTGCATCTTTTTCATGACTAATGATGTTGAGCATATTTTCATATGCCCGGTGCTATTTGTCTCCTCTTGAGAAATGCCTTTTGCCATTTTAAAATTATATTATTATCATCAATATTATGTGGGTTTCTATCAGGTCCTTATATATTATGGATATTAAATTCTTTGTCAGATTCAGTTTGTAAATATAACGCAACACATAACAACAGAAACACACCTGAGAGATACGCTGTCTGATGATTCCCTCAGTGCACAAACTCCCTGTGAAACTGTACATTCACAAACTAAGATGGCTGTGGTGTCATTAGCAATACAACTATGACATCACTGCCATGTATGTCCTCTGCCAGTGACCAAAGTGTCATCCTGTGGAGTATGACTGCATTTCCTCCCATTTTTTGGGGTCTCTTTGCTGTATTGTTTTCTTTGCTGGGCAGAAGATTGTTAGTATGATACAATCTCATTGGTCTGGTTTTGGGTTTCTTGCCTGTGCATTATGGTCTTAATCCAAACAACCTTTGCCCCAGCTTATGTCGTCAAGTGCTCCCCCGATACATTCTGCTGTTTTGGGTACATGTCTGGGCTGAATTCAAACCTTTTGTTGTTACATGAATTTCTTTGCTCCGTGCATGCAGGGTTTGGGCATAAGTTACAGACAGAATTTGAAGATTTCCCCTCTCTGAGTTATTTATTTCTGGGATTCTCACATTCACTTAGTAGTCTTTAGATCATTGCTTTTTAAAAATCTTACGATTTTTCTTAATAGTTGTTTTCAATGACTGCGAAGAGTCATCTATGATCTTACTCCATTAGTTTTGAAAGAAAACCTGCATTTTATTTAAAAATATTCAAGCTCTCTTCCAAAATGGCTGTACCATTTTGCACTCCCACCACCAAGAAATACGAGTTTCTGTTGTCTTCCATCTTTACTAGTATTTGATGTTGCCTGTATTTTGGATTTTTGAGTCATCCTAACAGCTGTTAATGGCAACTCATTGTTGCTTTAATTTGCAATTCTCTAATGGCGTACATTCATAGGAAGGTCACTTGTACATAATATTTAGTAAAGAGCCATTCAGATCTTTTGTCCATCTTAAATTGCACTGTTTATTTTTATGTCATTGAGTTTTAAAGGTCCTTCATACATTTTGGATACAATCCTTTACCAGGTATGTGTAGGGTGAATTTTTCTCTCACACTGTGGTTTGTCTTTTCATGCTCTTAAGTCCTTTCATTACTTTTGAAGCACGTTTTTGCTTCTTAAAAAATTCAGGGTTTACAGATTTTTTTCTTTTAACCTTTAAAGCAGTCCTTTGATTGTCTTCTGGCTTGCATAATTTATGATGATACGTCTGTGTCATTCTTACTCTGTTTCCTTGTACCCTGTCTCCCTAACTCTCCTTTCTGTCACTTTATGGCTGATTTTAAGATTTTATTTCCTCTATCATTCATTTTTAGCAATTTGGTTTTGATGCATTTTGGTTGTGCTTTTCCAAGTGTTTATTGTCCTTAGAGTTCATTTTCCCGGGTATACGAGATTCAGTTTCTTCAAGTTTGTAAACTTTATTTATTAAATTGTTTTCCAGTCCATCCTTCCCTCCTTTCTCCTGTGGGACTCTGGTTTCAAGCTTGTTATACTACTTCACATTATCTCAGAGGCTGTTGGAGCTAGTTCACTTTTTTTTTTCCTCTGTGCTTTTTTTTTTTAAAAAAAATGTATTCTATTGCTATTAAGGTTCATTGATTTTTTTTTCTTCTGGAGTATGTAAGGTGCTACCAATGTTTTAAAAGACTTGTGTTTTTTGACTGTAGAATTTCCGAACTATATCTAACTTTTAGGAAATTTAGGAAATATATACCATCTATACATGAAAGAAGAAAAGGAAAATAAGTTTTGGTGGAGCTCTAAGTCTCTGCCACAAAGATCCAACCTGAAGTCCCTTTTCTCTCATTCTTCAGGTATTAGGTAGCCTGATCCCTGCTTCCCTCTCTTCACGTTATGTCTGCCACCTTCCTTAAGTAGTGTTGGTCCTCTTACAGCTTATCTTAGTCAACTTTGACTAAATACCTGAGAAAATCATTTAAGGAGAAATACTTATTTTGGTTCAAGTTACAATTCATGACCAGTTGGCTCAGTGCTTTAGGCAGGCGGCAAGGCGGAAGGGCAGATGGAAGTTGCTCATCTTCTGACATCGAGGAAGAACACAGAGCGGAAAAGAGCCAGACAGGAAGAGGCCAAGGACCATACCTAGTCCTCAAGGTCACTCCTTCATGACCCACTCCCTCCAACTAGGCCCCACTGCCTAAGTTTCCATTACTTGCCAATAAATACACCAACTTATGACTTCAACAATGGATTGACCCAGTGATGAATTTAGAGTCTGTGTAATCTAATTCTGTTCGGAACATGTGAGACCTTAGGGAGACATTTCAGATCTAAGCCATAGCACTTTCTCAAACAAAATCTTTTCACATTGTGATAATTGTGAATGGCTTGAGAGACATTCAGGAGGTCAGTAAACCACGCTTTTGGGTGTATCTGGGTAAGTCATGAAGGTCTGACTTTGGGAACTACATCTGGTTCCTGGCCCCTTTCTCATGGACTCCTTCCCTGCTCCCTGTTTCCTGGTTGCCTAAATTGAGCAGCTTTCCTCCATCAGACTCCTCCACCGGGCTGTTTCTGGCTTGGAACCAGACAGTCATGGACTGAAACCTCTGAAACTGTGAGCCAAAATAAATGTTTCCTCTAAATTGTTTTTCTCAGGTATATGGTTACAGTGATAAAGAGCTGATCAAAACACACATGCTTTTCTCTTTGCCTGGAACCCTCTCTTTCCTTTTCCCCTTATTTATCTCACAGATCAGATAACATCTCTTCTAACTTTCCTTGACTACTTAGGAAAAATATACTGTATATCTGTGTTTAAATTTTTTAAAAATTATAGTAAAAGATACATTGCCATTAATCTCCCTCAGAACATTTCTTCTTGCTTTGAACACAATTATTTAATCATTCTTGACACTTTTCGGAGCACTTGGGAAGACGTCATTTGTGAGTGTCATTAGTTTCCCTGTTAAGGCTGCCTTCATGTCTTGGACTGATTCAAAATATTTACCATTCATGTTCATTTGACTTTAGGGGAGAGCTGAATGTCTCATAGAGCAGATCTGGTAATTAAGGTACATGAGGACATACCATACCATAGTGTCCTCCCTTTCCGTTAGATGGCACTCAGCAACAGATTGACAGTATTTGTTATCACATCTTGAAAAGACAGTCTTGAAAAAGGACTTCCGGAACTGCAGCTGGTGGGGCAAGTGTGTTTGAAGTGATGGGGAGTATTCTGAGGGAGATTAGCGGCAATGTCTTTTATTGTAATAATTTTCAAAAATTTAAACATTAACTGTATATTCTGATTATGCCCATATAATGTTGTTCCTCACTTTATAGGACATCATCCTATTTTATTTTCTTCACGGCATCTTTGGTTGTTTGCCTTATCATTTTTATTTAGGAGCTCACTTTATTATTATTATTATTAAAAAATCTAATTCACTCTAATATACATTCCATAAGATCAGTACTTTGTTAGTCCTGTTCATGGCTGTCCACATAAAAGATGCTCAATAAATGTATTTTCCCACCATTTTTATTAATATATATGATACATAAAGTTTACAATGAAATTGAGTATTTTGTGTACATATATACACATCAACGATACAATCCCTTCCCATTTTTGGCCCTCCCACACCCTCCACATCCCCCCTAACTCCCACTATCACACCCATTTGGCTCTATAGAATGCCTGTATTCTGGGTTTCTCAAATCAGAAAACCATGAGATACTTAACATACTTAATCTTCTGAGTTTGATTCATTTCACTTGAGTCAACCAAAGTATTTTTTGAACATACAAACTTCCATCTTGTTCTTGGCTCAATACTACTGCATTTTCAGACTGGGGAAATCTTATGCAAGACTCAACCATAACAGAGATAATTTTTATCAGCAGCAGACATCACAAAGAGATGAAACACTTTAACCTTCAGGTTAGAGGATATTCTTGTTTTCTGATACCCTACTTCTTTCTTGACGTCATTCATTTATTCATGTCATTTGTTCACTCATTCACAAATATTCTGCACTCCTATTATATATCTAGCATTTTCCAGGTAGAATTGAGAATAGAATGATGAGTGAGAAACATATGATCTTAAGTGTTGTCATTCAACTAATTCAAGAGTGCCATATTTTCTTTGTTCTCCAATTACACTTTCAACTTCTTTCCTCCTCCGCCATGTTTATACATGTACTCTCATGGATTCATGTCTTTGTTCTTCGACTCCTCCTTGACACCATTTTTCATTTCTTTGCCAGAAGTGTGAGCATGTCCACTGGGAGACTACTGGGATTCCAGAGAGCGTTTAATATTGGTTGCTACCAGGTCCCTGGCACTTGGATCATTATAAATGCTTACTGGCTGAGCAAACTGCTTGGCCTTCATTCCATTCATGGAAGACTGGCTCCCAAGCTTCCTATCACCGCAACTGTCATCCTGGGTGATGTTTTTGGTCACCTTATTCAAAATTTAGATTTACACAAGTATTTGACAACATCAATTTCAGTGATCGTAAGCTCAGCCTCACTTCAGCCACTCCCACTTGCAACTGTAACACAGACCTTTCATCCCCCAAGTCTCTTTCGTCCTTTATCAGTTCGTAGCTGCCATAACATTCTGCTTCCTTAACAAAGCAGTTAAAACAGCTGTTTACAAAGTTATCGCAGACCAAATGTTTGAGGCTGTCATGAAAAATACCATAAATATGTCAAATTATTGTTAGAAGGGTGTGAAAAGTTTCATTTCCACGCCTGTTAATCACAACAACAAGGAGTTCCTTGGGGTTTCAGACGGACTCAACTTTGCGACAAATACTGCCTTCTGCTGGGCACGGTCAGATCTTCATCAATGTGGGTGACACCGCACGGTGGTGCTGTGTGATGGTGATCTATTCTCCCTGGTAGGAGAAATTTTCTCATTTCCACACATTCTACCTCAGACTTGTGCCACGGGAACAAAGGAAAAGGTCAAGAAACGAACGCGGCATCATGGCGACCGCACAGGAAACCCCCTTAGCTTCCATCTGGGAAGACTGTGAACTCTGCCAGTGGGAAAGCAGAGAGGGACTGGCAGACTCAAAAGAGAATCCCCCACTTGCTATATTCGGGTGTGCTGCTATGCCTGTGCGGGACGCACACCCACCTTGCAAGGTGTCTGCCCTCCACGCCTCTGTGTCCTCCACTAGTGTGGACAGGTGAACCCCTAAACTCTGTTTCACACAACCACCCCTTTTCCTCAACCAGCTTTAACTTTCTCTGTAGCTCTGAAAGTAAGTGAGGAGTTTCTGGTTGTAACAACTTTGCACACTTTCTCTGCGTCACCATAGAAACAAGCCTCTCACGATGAGGGGCTGGAATCACATTCTGATGAGGCAGACTCCTGTACAACACGGATTGAGTTGAACAGCAAACAGACTGGAACTTGCAGCAGGAAGAAATTGAATGACAGCTGGGGCAGCTGGAGTAATGAGATGAGACACATTTCTGTTCTCAAAGAGGAGGGGCAAAAGATAGAGTAATGCTTCCTATATGAGCTGACTTCTTTCATACTGCAGGATGTGGCTAGAGGCTCCAATACGGCAACAGTTAGGCTAAGCAGAATACCCTGAGTTGCTTCTGCATGTTATTTCGGGAGCTGCAGTAAAAATGACATGAGATTGATGAAGCTTAACCATCGGGCTGTGCAAACTGATAGGAAAAATACTCGTGAGAGGACGTAGTGGACTGTAGGCAGTGAGGGCTGCCCAGTCCCTCCCCCAAGAATTGGAGGGCTCAAACACAGTGGCCGGCTGCCCTGGGCGACACCCGACAGGGAGCGATATCAACACCACAGGCCGAACTAGGGAGATGAGAGGCTCAGAAACAGGACTTTAAACTAGCTTTGTGGGACAACCCCTCACTCAGGTCACATATATGTCCAGGTGAAGTTTTCTTCTCCATTCTGGACCCCCCTCTCAGTCCACTGAAAGTTTCTTGTCCCTTTCTCCTTCCCTTTTCCTAAAGTTTCCCGATATGGCAGACCTTTACACACTCATCCATGGCATCATTTCTCAAAATCTGTAGAGACGCAAACCGAGCCCAGAAGCCCAAGGGAATTGAGACTGGTTACAGGAACGGCTACCGTGCCTAAGTACATAATGAACAACTTAATTTAAAAATTGTGTACAAAAGTACAGAAGAGAAAAAAATAGTTTTCTTCACCTTTCATATATTCTTAGCCAGACACCAAGTTAAAAAGAACAGATTCACAGGAGAAAAACAAGGAGAAATTTAATAACATGTGTATCCCATGTAGGAGAAATCCCAGAGAAAGAAGTGTCTAGAGTAGTCCTCTGAGTGTCATCTTAGACTGTAGGCTTACCTGCCTAATCTCCATTTGCAAAGTAAGGTAAAAGGATGTGGGAGAAAACCCAATGAAGACAAGGACAAGATTTGGTATGTGGATTTAAGTCATAATTTCTTCATTGATTACCATTTCTAGAGACCTAGTGACCCCTGTCTTCTTTGCAAATAGAGACTTCCTTCTCAGATGGCAATGTCTCTTACAAAGCATTAACTTTTTGGAGTTTCTCATGAGTCAGCAGTTTCTTAATATAACTAACTTTAAACCATCCTCATTTCAAAGAAGCATATTACGAGATGGCAGATTCTGTGTCCTACAGTCAAAATTTGGTGGGTCCTGACTCCGTCACGAGAATATGTAACTGGCCATAGCATACGAAAAAGCTCAAGTTAATTGCCAAAGAACTGTAAGTGAAAACAATGCATTATCATTTTTATTCACTAAGTTGACAAATAAAGTGACGAAACTTGATAGTTATGAGAGATGTAATACAGATGTTTGTATGTTTTTGGTGAAAGTAGAAGGTACAATTTTTCAGGAACTCAATTTGGCATTATGAACCAAGAGTCTGTTAGCAGTTCTTGTGGCGAGTTCCCAATAGCTGCGGGCTTCTGTGCTGGGTTTGTGTCTCCACAGACTCAAAGAATGAGTCACAGATGAAATAAGGTAGGTTGCAAAGAGGACACTTTATTATTATTATTATTTTGAGACAGGGTCTCACTCTGGGGGGCAGGCTGGTCCTGAACTCACTATGGAGCCCAGGCTGGACTTGAACTCAAGGCAATCCTTCTGTCTCAGTGTCCCAAGTGCAAGGATTACAGGCGTGTGCCACCAAGCCTGGCTTTTGTGGTGCTGGGGAATCAAACTCAGGCACTTAGCACTTGACTTAGCACTTGTTAGACAAGTGCTTTAACCACTGAGCCATTCCTCTAGCCCCAAAGAGCACATTCCAAAGAGGTAGCAGTTACATACAGTAGTCACAGTTACAGACCAGAAGAAGTCATATGTCAAAGCACCTATTGGTGGAAGCATCAGGTAGGAGGGTAACCCCGAACCTGGGAAATCTGCTTTTGGGCTCAGATCTTATCTAAGGACATTCTTAGCACTCTGGTTCATGGAAAGCTAGGTATTCTGCTTTCACATTTTAAGGAAATTACATAGTAATTACAGGAATGTTACATACATATCAAAAATTTGTCATAGGATATTAAGTCAGATACAGAGCCAGAGGACAGTGGCTGTGACTACAAAAAAGGGCTAACACAGCCAGTGATAATCTAGTTATACAATACATCCAACCTCTCTACAGGTCCTCCAGAATCCAATTAACTGATCATAGCAGGCTCTTTGTAAGTAAGGCTATTTTTAGCAACAGAGAGTTGAGGACTGTATTTGTGATGAATTGTAAACAAGATACCTTAATTTCTGTCTTGTGGAAAGTGTA
>PVKB01002351.1:212900-294046 GCA_004027205.1 Ctenodactylus gundi
TTTTTTTAATAAGGATCTAATAGGAAGGCTTACAAATCCAATGATAGAGATAGTCTAAGATGTCTGCTCAGCCACGAAGTAGATGTCCCACAGAACAGCCAGTGCGGTGAGAGTCTGCTGTGAAGCTCTTTTTTTTTTTTTTTTTTTTAAGAACAATGGTGAAGACTGGAGCCTGAAGATCAGTGATGGGCAGAGAGGTGCAAGTCAAGACTAGAACAAATCTGTGATGAAGATCTGCGATGGGTAGCAAGTTGGCGTCCATCAACAATTGCAAAGGCTAGAGATTTCCCAGAGGAAGAAACTGTAACAATCTTCCTTCTTCCTTCCTTTTATACTGTTAGAGTTCCAGTTGGTCCTCCGTGGGTGCTCTTCCCTCATTGGCCGGCCCACAAATCCCTCACACTCGAATCCAGGCTGGTTCTTAATTCCCAGTCTAGGGGTGGTTCTCAAATCCTAATCCTAATGGAGGTGTGGTTCCTAATCCTCTCAAGTTGACATAATCCCTTCAAGGTCACAGTGCTCTTACATCCTCCGAGTCTTTATTCAATGTCACCTTTCTAGTGACCCTTTTATAACACTGTACCTCTCTACCAACTTTTTTCCACTTCATTTTTCTTCCTAGCACTTATACCCATCTAACACTTTATGTAAGACCTCAGTTACAAGTCAATCTATCTACAAAGTTCATCACTGTCTAGTAGCCTTGAAAAGGTTTTAAAATTTAAAGCCTAATTAAATGCTACATTTCATCACACTGCACATTATTGCATGCTTCTAAAAATAATACAGAAAGAGAATCTTGAGTCAAATCAGGATTTAAAAGGGTAGAGATTCCAAGATGGAGATTGGCTGAGTGAGAAGTCCTCTTTCCTTATATGCTAGAAACTTACGGATTAGACTTCCCCTTATTGCAGCTTATTAGCCTCAAAACAAATATTTGTGAAAGCTAGACTTTTATAAAACTTAGTAGAAATATATCAGATGTTAGAAAATACTGGCTGTTCCTTGTCTTTACTAAGAGTTTACCAATAAGATGATAAGCTTTAAGCTAGATTGGATGAAATAAGAAAGAAAATATACGCTTATAGAGATTCCCCCTCCTCCAGAATTTTTTTTTTACTGTTCTAAAATTAGCATAACAGGTAAGGAGGTGGGAAACACAGCAGGGAAATAACACTGAGGTGCCTAAGGGATCAGAGAAAGGAAGGAAGACGGGGACCCTGGACTCTTCTTACCCATTTTCTTCCTTGAACTGCTCAGTTTAAGTTATGAGTTTTATTTGCCAGAGCTAGATAAGTAAGCTGCAGATTGGTCACAGGTGCAAATTTTTCTGCCTCATCTATTGTTTATCAAAGACTGATCATCTTCACTTATTGTGCTTTATTATGATGGAAACAATTGAATGTTGGCCACAACTAAGATCAAAATTCCAAGGCTAAGAGACAAAAGGGTTGGGGGAGCAGATATGTGAACAAAAAAGTTCTAAAATTGTCTAGAGTTTTAGCTGTATTGATTGTCAGCCCTGGAGAAAAAGGGCAGTCTGATCCCTGATGGTTCACAAACAGGAAGTGAGCTGCTAAGGACTTGGATCTCTAGAAAAAGATTCCTTATTTATCCCTCCTTTCTATCTTCCTCCAGGCATGGCAATGGAGGGCGTGTGCAAAAAAAGTCTTCCACCCAGTGGATGTGCCATAAACTGAGTACTTTGCCAAGTGTCACTGTTTACATCTAAAATGTCCCCCAAAGATTCAGAAGGTGATTGGATCATAGAGGCTATAAGTTCATCAAGTAAATCAACCCTTTGATAATTTGATGGCATTATTGGAAACTGACAAAAATGATAGGTAGAACCTAAAGAAGTAGGTCATGGTGCACGACCTTGAGGATTACATCTAGTCTTCAGGCCTGTTCTCTTTTGGGCCCTGTCATTCTCTCTGCTTCTTGGCTGCTGTGAAGCGAAGAGCTTTCTTCTGTGATGTCTCTGCCTCACTCAGGCCTGGAGCAATGGAGCTGGCTGACCACAGTCTGAAACTGTGAGCCAAAATAAATCCTCCTTTAAGTTCTTGGTAACGACAAGCTGACAATAAACCACAAGGACTTTGTATTAACCCTGATCAGAAATACATATTTTGTATTGACAGATATTGTCGTTCATCTTTCTCTACTTTTCTAGGTGCTATTTTTTTCAAATTAAAAAATTGTATTTACCTCTGCCATTTTCCATCTTCTGTGTGTGAGTAGGAGGAAGTATGTGTGTCAATTAGCCATAGGTTCTGTGGTCACAAGGAAAAAAATATTTGAAACTAAAAGTACATGCGTATTTCAAAGATCTGGATGTGGAATGGAAGGAAAAAATGGCATGATACTTAGTTGTTCCTTTTTAAGAATGAATGTATTTTTCATTTGTAAATAAGGCAGGTGCATCGTACTGACAGAAAAGGTGAAGACTCGGTAAATCTTCACTCACTTCTGTTACCGAAATGGCTCCTGTCCTCACAGCTCTTCTGTGCCTGTTCCTGGCTGACTCTCTGGTGTCTAAAGCTGCTGAATTCTTTTCTTCCTGAGTTTTTAAAAATTGAATTTGGTTTTAAAACCCCAGGGCTGTGCTCTTGACCGTCCCATTGTCTCACAAAACAACTTTCCCCTAGATGACTCTACGCATCCTCAGAGATTTTTATTGCTACATGTACACTAATTACTTCAATTTAAAAAAAAAATCTATAGGGCCTCTCAACCTATAGTTGGTTACCATCCTCTCAGACATTGTTCAGACGTCTCAAAGTCAACACTGTCAACATCTAATCTCATAAAGTTTACCTGCCGAGTTACACTCTTCTAATGTTTCCACAGTAATTGGCGGTATGTGGAAGCATTTGTTTTATAAGAAACCTGAGTATCTCTTCTCTACCTTTTAATCAAAATTTTATTAATTATAATTCCCATATTACCTTTCAGACCTGTAGCCACAGATTCATTGTTCATAGACAGGCAGACAGACAGACAGATAGACAGATAGATAGATATTTGAGACAGAGTCTCACTCTGTAGCCCAGGCTGGCCTTGGACTCACAGCATCCTCCTGCCTCAGCCTCTCGAGTGCTGGGATTACAGGTATGCGCTACCATGCCCTGCTTACGTGGTGCTGGAGAATCAAACTCGGGCACTTAGTGCTTGACTTAGCACTTGCGAGGCAAGCACTTTAACTGCTGAGGCATTCCTTCAGCCCCAGCCACAGATTCACTGTTACTGCCATTGCTTGGGCTCAGTCCAGGACGCCGTAGCCTGTGCGTGGTGTGGCTCCCTGGATGTGAGTGAGGTCTAGGAGGATAGCAGCCCGGCACAGGCTCTCATTATCCCTCCATAGGTTGCTGCTGCAGTCTCCCTACGTTCTTCTCACAGCCAGGCTAAAATTCTTTCCATCCTTTCTTAGACATGGAAAAGATTTCTCCTCAAGACAAACGAGAGCATGTCACTTTCTGCTCCAAAGCTCACTATTTTCCCTTTCTTTCCCCCTCAATCTTCCACCACTTCAGCTCACGCTCCGTGCTTTTTCCTTACCAAATATTTGGACTTCCTCAAGTGTGACAGCCTTTCTCCTACCCAGGGCACTTGCAGATGTGCCCCTGGACTTTGAAATTGCTTTTTACTTTATCTATTAACTCTTAATCTATCGTTCTAGATTAATACAAATATACTAATAGTAACATAAATATAAAAATAGTCATGTTTGGACCGCACCCAGCAGGGTTGGCAAACTTTCCTATGTGTTCTGGAACAACTTAATACCGCTGTGTGAGAACAGATGCTGTGAGACAGGAGAAAGGCAGGCAGATCCAAGATCGCACAGAGTGCCACTTCTTGGGGACCGAGGGACGAAGCGCAGTTATGTCAGCAGCAAGAACAGCCAGATCCCCACTATTTGTGTTAGCAGTGACAGCACACATCATAGTCAGGACACAAGTGACGTCACCTAAGTTGGAGTATACCTCGCTTATCTCAAGGTAATATCAGAGTCTAGGCACGTTCCTGGTGCTGATAAGGCCAGGGTCCAGCTTTAAAGCTGCAATACCCTGCTGATGTTTTAGTTAGAGTATGCTAGGAAGCTATGCGGGAAAATGCACTAGGGCTACTCAGAGCAATCACGACGGTCACCACCCAGGATGGCTGTGGCCCCCTCAGGCTGAATCCATAGATGATGGCTCATAATCACCCCATACGTTTACCTGTGATAACACACACACATATATATATATATATATCATATTGAAATAAGCTTCTACTCATCAGTCTTGTCCATGAGGCCTGAGTTTCTTGAAGGAAAGAACTTGAGTTATTTTTCTGTATATCCCTAAGCCCTGCCATATCATCTCGTGCATTTAAGTGCTTAGTAATTTTAACTGCAAAAAAGAATATCAATTTTTGATTTGTCAACGACCTGCCAGTCATTCCAGCCACACCTATGAGATGACTGGAGGGGGACACAGATGCTACCGATTGCCTCATTCTCATTTTATCAATAGAAACAGGGATGTTTCGTGTGGTAGCATGGCCTTGATGCTAAGATGCTTGAGTTTTTAGCTTGCCAACTTCACCACTTAGCTAACTGTGACTGGGGTAAACATTCAAATGACCTAGTTTCGAAAGCCATGTTTCTGCCAGTGTTTCACTCTGCTTCAATACGTTTTTCCCAATTCCTGTTTTAGAAATAGTTTTAAAAGTTGAAACCTCTTATTCAAGATGGTAGACTGAACACACATTTTGTCAACTCCGTTATCAAAATAATAGTATGTAAGTATCAAAAAAATCCATACAACAGTGAAGGGTGTGGAATGATGTGGAGGTGGTTAATCAGTTAGATTGTGAGCTAGTTATTAAATCCATTGCTTTCGTGCTCCAAAATCACTCTTCACTGGCAAGCGGGTGGCACTGAAACAGCTCCTCCTTGTCAACAGGTGTAGTGATAAGCGTCTTCAATGAGAGGCACTAGGGTGATCCTGGGAGGCAGGGGCTTCTTTATCCTTTCCCGACAGGCCCTGTGGCATAGGACCTTCCCACACACCTTTTCCTGGTGCCCTCAAAGTAGTGTTCCAGTGAATTTCAACAGCGTGGCCCTTCTGGGTGGCTTTCCCAGCATCCTTGGTGGCTTTCCAGTGAGTTCCCATGCACAGAACCTTCAACGGGTAACAGTTTACAATTCCTGAAGATGATCAAACAGTCATGAACTTTAATACAGAAGTGGCCTGATTTTTGTTGAGGCAGAACCCAGCATAACCAGACGCAGTTAAGTATGTCTTTGAGTTTCTGTACACACTAATCCTCACATAAGCAAAATTTAGATACACAGCGTGACCAGTATTGAATGGAACGGGCCTTATACACTGTTGTTAGAAAGATACACTAATACAGACTTTCCAAAAAGCACTTTTACTGACTCATTAATATCTGTCTCTCAGGAATTCCATTTCGCTACTTGGTCACCAGGTCATGGTGTCATTGACAGGTGGTGGGACCTTTAGGTGGTCGGGTCTCATGGAAGACAGTTGCCATATGACCTTGAGGAGATAGTGAGATCCTAGACCCCTTGTTGTCTCTGTTTTCCAGCCTTCGTGAGGTGAGAAGACCCCTCTACCACGCGCTCTTATCATAACCTACTGCACTGCCTCAGCCCCAAGGTGAGGGGACTGGAGTCAACATCATTTCCTCCTTATAAATTGATTACCTTACCTACTTCGTCCAGTGATAGAAAGCAGACTAACACAACGTCCATTGGTACATGTCTCCTCATTCCTCCCTCTCCTTTCCTCTCCTTAGCCTCGGGTAACCACCATTCTAATCTCAAGCTCTATGAGATCCACTTTTGTATATATTTACCCTGACTTAAACTTTGTTGTTTTTTTTTTGACCAAGACTGGACCACATGTCATTTACAAACAATCCTCGTCTGGCATGTTTTTTTGTCTGTACTGCCCAATACAAAGTCACTAGTTTCATTTAAGTGCAGAGGCACTTAGAAGCTAGCTGTCAAATGTAAACTGTTTCCTGATATCCCAGTCACTCTATTCCACTTACATCAGCACCAGCTCCTTTTCTAACTTTAAATTTGAGCATTTGAAAAAAAAAAAATCTAAGGCTCTTGACTTCCTTCCTCCTGCCTACTTCCCAGCAGTCTCACTTGCTGAAGAACAGGGAAGGTTACCAAGAGCTAGTGTTAGGAGCCCAAGAGCATCCTTAAGCCTTTCTCTGAGCTAAAATAAATATAAATAAATAAATAAATTTGAAACAAAAAGCTTTAGACTAAAAGGGCACAACTGCATAAAGATTTTATGAAGAAACTTGCACATGTAACAAAATTTGAGTCACTGAGTCCTGAGTCACTCCTATGTGCTAGTCCGTGTTCTAGGCATTTGGGATATATGGTAGCAAACAAAGCAGATGGATCTGTGCTGTCTTCGAGTTCACTTTCTAGCAGGAAGGTATGAACAAGAAAAACAGACATTATAATAAGCAAGTTGCATGGTATGTTAAAAGGCGATAGGCATGGTACAAAAACTACTGTGAGAGAGATCTAGAGAGCTGGAAAGAAGGGAGGATAGATTGCAGTTGTGGCAGGGTGGACAGGTTGAGCTTCGGGACACTTCAAGGACAGAAAGGTAACTTGGTAGGAAAACATTTCAGACAGAAAAAGAGCCAGTGCACAAAGCTCCAGGCAGGAGTGTGCTCAGAATACTTGAGGAACCACTAGGAGGATGAGGTGGTTGACCGGGGGAGAGTAACAAGATCAGAGCGCAAGGGGCACACAGATCACGTAGGGCCGTAGGGGCCATTTGATCCTCTGCTCTGAGAGGTGTGGGAACCACCAGTAGCTTTTAAGGAAAGTAGTCGTAAGATGAGGGTGTGGCTCAGTGGTTAAAACACTTGCCTAGCAAGCACAAGACCTTGGGTTTAATTCCTCAGCATCACATAAACCAGGTGTCGTGCTTCACACCTGTAACACCAGCACTTGGGAGGCTGTGGCAGGAGGATTATCATGAGTTCAAGGCCAGTCTAGACTACACAGTGAGACCTGTCTCAATAAATAAGTAAATAAATAAATAAATAAATAAACCAATGGAAAGGATTCACCTGTTGTGTCCTACATCTTTGAAGAAAAAAACCTCAGGCTCCTGTGTTGAGGTTGGACTTTAGACAGGAAAGGTCGAAGCAGGGAGAGAGACAATGGTGTCTCCCACTAGGTAACCATCATGAAATAACTGAGGGAAAATTTAATTTTTCCCCACGTGTGATCCTATCTTCAGGATGTTAAATTTAGGGGAAACAGTCTAGTTGAACTGGTGGAGGAAATTTCAAGGCAGCGGAATATTCTGACTGTGGCATTAGTAATACTGGCTGTTTTTAGCCAGACTTAGAGTCTCTGGGAATTGAGAGATAACAAAACAGAGGCAAAATATTCAAAAGACTTAAATTTTGGTCCAGAAAAAAAAAACCTCCTGAAAAGTTGAGATGAGAACGAATTTTGGTTACTGAAGGGATGAGCATCATTAAAAACAAGACAAATACTTTAAACACGAACAACAAAAATTTAAAAAATGGCTCAACAACATCTCAGAAACAGCAAGACCTCAGCCATCACAGCCTCAATGGTGCAAAACCATAAAGCTTTTATTTGAGACGTGACCTCCTGGCCACCCTGTGAGAAGGGTCATATAAGGAATTCAGAGGCCACGGCAGGTACATAACAACTACTAGCTCCTCTTTCCTGCTTTGAAAATTTAGAGGCCAGGACACTGGAGAGTAACGTTTATGTCTCACAATCGGACTCCACATGGCACCTGGCCCAGGACAGGGTCCTTATGGTTCTCAGCAGCCCTGCAGAACATGGACTAGGCCATGGCCACACTGCAGGCAGAGAAGCTGAGTATGCCAAGTACCATATGCCATGTGGTTTACCCATGCAGTATAAGCCATGCAGGAAACCCAGGACCTGAGGCAGTTACTGCCTGAGGGAGGGGCTGAGGAGGGGGAAATGATCTGATTGAGTCCACCAGCACAGAATTAAGGCCAGTGATGTACCCCGTCACTCTGGAAGCTCACAGTGCCCCTGAACAGAGCTGGAGGCTTAGGCAAAGAGGGATGTTTTTAGCTTGATTCAACAACTAACGCCTCATATTCACTTGGTGTGTGGTCCTCCAATGCTCCGGGTTGCCTCAGGTACCCTAGGGACCTCTGAAAGCACTTTCCCCTGAAGCATAACCTTTTTCACTTCCTGAGAGTGGTTTTCTATGTCTCCAGTCCCTTGGTAGGAAGTGTCCTTGGGAGCAGTGAGCAGGTCTGGGACAAGGTGGGCCCAGGGAACACGCAGTATCTCCATCTCTCATCTCTATTCACACACCTGCTCGTGCTCCCAGTGGCCACCAGTGCGACCTCTGAGCCACAGCCCTGGTACCCTTGGGCAGAGCAGCCCATAGACCTGCATGATGCCTCTACATCAGCACTATGCCAGCTCTGGCTTGGGATGCACCCACTTCTGGTCCAGGCCCTTTCTGGCTCAGGTATCTGATGCTGTTGTAGTCTGGACTCAGCAGCACCCCTGCTGACCATCCAGTCTGGCTGTCCTGCGGCCCCCTTCTGGGCTGTCACCAGACACAGCTGACAGGCTGTGCTCACTGGGGCATTCCATCTGTGCGTTCCAGAGGCCTGCGCTGTCTCTGTAGTGCCTGTTTTCTGCTTTCCTGTTGGACCTACCTGAGCTGTTGGGCCCTCTTGATCCCGCTGGCAGAGAAGGGGTTTGTGACCTGGCCTTTCCAAGCCAGCTCCACCCCTCCAGACCCAGTGCTGGGTGGGCGCCCTGCTCAGGCACCTTTGGTTTCTATATGAAACTCTAATTTCAGCATCTGTCCTTCGACAGTGCTCCACAGAGAGTTAGTGTTTTTGCTGTGCAAATTCTCACTTGTATTCACTACAGCAGACACTAAAGCACCAGTTTCCTTAAAAATCCTTCACTGATAGAATTTTCATTGACCTGCATTTCTGGACATTCTGTGCCCTGTGGCTGGTCTGTGTAGCAAGAGACAGGGAGGGGCTTGTTAAGCTAACTGTGCTTATATTCCTGGGAAGGAACGATTCCCTCGGGTCCCTTCTTGGCCACAACTCTGGGATCATACAAAGAACAGTGGCACAGACCGAGGAGAGCAGGAGAAGTGTGCCCCGGCCAGGAACTCTCTTGTCACTTCCTGAGTTACATCTCTCGACTCCTTGGTTCTCAGAGGATGTGAGGAAAGGAAATATTTGCAGGGAAGATAGGCAGTAACTCCAAACCCATGGGAGCCCCGTCACCTTGGATGTACTCTGTCTCTGAGGTTGGCAGGGACAGGGCCAAATAGGACAAACCCGTGTCCTTGACTCTCCAAGAGACTCCTTGGACTCCTCACGGCAGTGCAATTCCTCAAGTTTGTTCTTTTTTGAGCCAGCTGCCAGTCGTCATTCCGACTAGAGTTAGATACAGAAGCCAGGTTACTTCGAATGGGTTTCCCTCCTGTGCGAGTGGCTATCCCCGAGGTAGCCCTGTTCTGACCTCAGAACGTTGGCTCTGTGTTCCCAGGTCCGCCGCTCCAAAACTCAGCTGCCGACTGGCCCTTCTGGTGTGACTGGGTCCAGGCAGTCCTGACGCCCCAGCAGGAGAGGCTGCTTCTCAGAGACCCTGGCACTGCTCCTGTTTTTCTTCCCCCACGCGGCAATTCTGTCTTCTCTTTTAAGACTGTTTTCTAGAAGCATCTACTCGCCTTCCAGTTGCCATCTGTCTGTGTTTTCACAGGGGAAGCTCTGTCATGCTGGTGTCTATGAACCTCAGTGTTGGGAGCAGTGGGATGAAGCAGCTGAACGGATGCCAGGCTAAGGTAGAGGAAGTGAATGCTGATGCGCTGTGATTCCCAAAATCCAAGTGGACAGCACTGTGGGTCTGTCTTGTCAACGTGAAAAATCATGCTCACTGGCTTTTTTCTCAATCTCCTTTACACCTAACAATCCCTGGGCCACCATGTAAAGTTGTACAGGCTGCTCACTGCACAAGACTATGTGGCCTAGAAACAAGAGGAATCTAAAATCTACTCCCATGGTCCACCTGCCAAGCCACGTACCTTGGCATCTGTTCTCCTTGGTGAACAACTCCTATCTAGCAACAACCCTGTGAATTCCTTCAGTTTAAAAATAATATGATTGTGCAGAATTCCTACAGTAGGCAGAAGAAATGAGGTGGCTGTAATCTTTGCACTCATGAATTAAGGTACCAGTAAGGCTGTCTAAACTCAGAGGAAAGGGTTTTCTTTTTTTTTAAAGTCACACCAGGGGGCACTGTAAGCTATCAGTGTACCTGCACGCCATTTCTGTAATGACACCCAGCAGGACTTATAACGTAAATCGCTTCTTGGCCTTTTGGCTAAGATCAAGTGTAAACATAATGTGGCAGACAAGGCCGTGGAGGTCTGGAGCTCTAAGAATGGCCAGTTCCTGGCAGGTCAGGGATTTGACTTTGGGCATCCTGAGTTTAGTTCCCTCAGCTCTCCTCTCTGGACCAGGAATGAGCAAACAGTCTCTACCTTCTTGACTTTTCTTTAAGCCAAGCTCTGCCTGATAAAATTGATATCCGACTACAGTGTTGTCTACTAAGGGTAAACATACTTTATGGAATTGCAATTCCACTTCTAGTAGGCAACAGAAATGTGTGTGCTTGTGAATTTGGTTTATAACAGACCCAAACTGAAATAACCTGATGTCTGTCAAGAGTACAAGGGATAAATAAATTGTGATCTAGTCATATGATGCTATGAAAATATGAATAATCTAAGAATATATATACAATAGCATGGACTCTACATACATTCAAATGTAATATGGGGCAAAAATTTAAAAATGTGCAGAAGAGTGCATATTGTGATAGTCTGCATTATATGATATTAAGAAAGGAAAATCTTATAAAATTAAACAATAATGTTTAGGGTTACATTAGTGCTTTCATAGTAGAAATATATAGACACAAGACAGCAACTGTGACATCAGTCACAGCATGGAGGGTGAATGGTAAAGACAAAGTATTTTGGGGAAGATGAGAGGACCACTAGGTGTGCTGGGGATGTCTGTTTGTCAGCCTTGGCTATGTGGATATTTATCTTGAGATAGTAATTATGCTTGTTGGACACTCTTGCCTTGTGAATATGTTTTAAATATGCTCTGCTTTATAATTTAAAAGCATAAAAATGCATTAACATTATAGTGAAGTACAGATTTTAGAGTGGACTCACATGCAAATCTCTGTTTTGTTTTGCCTTATGAATTGGCAGGAGAAACTGGTGATCCTTTATTCTCTGGTACTGCAGTTGAAGCCACTTTCCCTCCTGCATTTTTCTATTAAGGGCTTTTTAGGGCCCTTCTGGGCAGCTAATTTTGGGAAACTCATCCAAGGAAAATCATCAAGTCTGGTCAACTTTGGAGTATACTGAGGATTCAACTTTTCTAGTATGATAATCTAGAAATGGTGCTCCACGCAGTCTTAAAGGAGCCGAAGGCATGGTCATGGCTGTGAGCAAACTTGGAAACGAGCTGTGATGTAGTGTGACTGCAAATGTTGATCCCATTTGGCACACAGAAGATCTCAGATCCTGTGCTCTACGACAACCTCCTTTAGAACCAGAACTGCCAAAGATGAAGGTGGCATGGTCTTGAGTTCCTAGAAGCATGAGCTATCTTTCTTTATTGGTCCTTAGGTTGAATTGAAGAAAACAGATATAGAAAGAGAGTGAACTGGTTGAGTATCATGCTTGCTATGTAACATCAGGAATCATTGATTAAAAAGGAACTCCTTTGTGTTTTAGCTCCAGTCATAGAATGTTTATCCATTGTTTAGAGGAAATTATGCTAGAGGAAACTATGATAAACTATGTATATATTTGGACTAATGGCCCAGAATACTTATGATGCTCTAGTTTGGGAGAAAATGTTAAACAACTGCTATTAATTGAAGCAAGTTTATAAACCATTGAACTTCTGAGGTGGGTTTTTTTTTTTTGAGACAGGGTCTTGCTCTGTAGCCCAGGTTGGTCCTGAACTCACTATGGAGCCCAGGCTGGCCTTGGACTCACGGCAATCCTTCTGTCACAGCCTTCCGAGTGCTGAAAGTACAGGTGTACGCTACCAAGCCCAGCTTATGTGGTGCTGGTGAATCGAACGGGTACTCAGTGCTTGACTTAGCACTTGCTAGGCAAGCACTTTAACAACTGAGCCATCACTCCAGGCCCCACTTATGAGCTGTTTTACAAAACTCTGAGATGTACCTACAAGTTATTTTAGAACAAAATGTCCCATTTGTGCCAAAGCAGTAATACAATTCTGTGGAGTTCAGTTCCTGACAGGTCTGCTCTGTTACAGGTTTTATGATAAGTGAGGGCAAATATGGAAAAGGTTTGTGGCATGGACTGACTGGCTGTCACCAGAGTTGAGATTGTCTCCACAGATGTTTTCTGCCTGTCTCACTGCTTTTTCCTTGAACTCCCTCAGGTCACCCTTTTCGACTAAAACGAGGCACATATGTGTCTCAAAAATGACGTATTTAGAAATATATTGGAATTTACTTGAACTTACCTAACTCTCCATATCTGTTGCTACCCCTGCTTTTATATATAACTGCTTGATTATATTTCTGTTTATTAACCACGTCTGTGTTTCCATCTATTTATTTGCCTGTCTAGATCACTGGCAACTTCACTAAATGTCTCTCTCCATCCACCATTCAGGTAGGGGCTAGTCCTCCTCAGGATCCATCTGCTCTGGAAGGTTGCTGTCCCCACATACAGTTTATGGAGTATGAGGTGGACAGGGGGTGCCTTCTGAGTCCAATGTCTCAGGAGTGTTCCACTGTCTGTATTGCTACCTGGCTGCCAGCTATGTGTTTGTCTTTGAGAGTAAGATGGAACAGGGAGGGGCTTGCAAGCTGATAGCTGTGAGTGCATGGAGGGAAGGACGGCAGGACAGACTGACCCCAAACCTCAATTCCATTCCTCAGTGGAGGGGGTCCCCAGAAATCCAGTCCTTATCAAAGCCTCTCTGCTTTCTTTTCTTCTTTTGGCTATTCCAGCTGGCCAGCAGTCAAATCTTCAATAGCAGCCAGCTAAAAACAAGATGAGAGTTGCATTTTTTTTTTCTTTTCAGAATACTCCTTCCCAGTCTCTATGCAAGCCAGCTGATATGAGACACCCTCAGATGAGTGTAGAGATGCTGGGGTGGGCTTGGGGTGGAGTTACTACCTTAGCAATACGGCCTTCTCTCGATCTCTCTTGATGGAAGTGAGGCTAATATTTCCACTATGATTTGGAGTCAGAGTTAAGAGTGGCCAATTTGTACCTAATTGACAAAGATTATAGTCAGCTCAAAAGCTCTAAACTTAAGAAATGTGTTTTTCTCATTTTTACTTGTACAACTTTAACATCTTGCTTTACAAACAGTACTTGTAGACATATTGTGCATTCAAAGCAGGGGATAAAGATTTTTTTCAATGGAAGAAAATTTTAGAAAGTATTTTAAAGTCAGATGCTTGGCTAAACATAAAACATGAAGCTTCTTATCATGAACTTAATAAGCTTCATGTCCAGTACCTGTGGAAAGTTGCGGCAAGATATGAATTCCAAGTTCGAGTTGTCCTGCCCATCTGGCCCTTGCTGGTTGCAGCCCAAATGTCCTCTGTCGTGGCTTGGCTCTGCTCACTGCCGGTAGCTTTTCTCAGAACATGTTCCACTCTCCTGGCATCTCCAACTTCCTGGGTCTCTTACACCTTCAGCTTCACTCTCTCAGCCCCACTCATTGCTCTCTCACGGCTGCAGGCAGGTGCTGTGACCCTGTCTCACATTTCTGCCTGGCCTCCCAGGCCTCCTCCTAAAATCCAGATGGAAGTCTTCATTACCTCATAACTCTTGCACGGCCACAGTGGGCTGTGGGCTTCAGATGGCTGTATGTGGGGACATATTTCCTTAGAATTCAAACTAGCTGGAAGAGAATCTTGAATGCTCTCATTACATAAAAAGGATAAGTATTTGAGATGATGGGTAACTTAAATATCATGAGCTATCATTATATAATATATAAATGTATCGAAATGTCACATTGTATCCCATAAAAATGTATAGTTGTCATCTGTCAGTATAAAAAAAGATGACAAATTTCTTTCAGTCAAAAATATTTATTTTTGTAACAGATGTATGGTATGTCTCTCCAGTGATTGTAAAGGTAGACTTTCCCCTACATTTTGCACTTCTATTTCTGTCTAGAGTGTCAAACAATCTATGTAACTTGAGAATTTTGCTTTGTGGAGGCTGGGCTTTATTTACAATAGTACAAGATGTCAGGAAACCTGTATCATACGATTGAAGATATTCGGGAATAAAACTAATTTTGTTTGCTTTATAGAACGTTGAAGAAAAGATAAGTTCTCGGTATGTGAATAGCAGGTGCCTTTTCTGAATGCGGGTGTTGTGTACCTTGGTGGTAAGGAAGAAAATTGGAATCTGTGGGGAGCCATTTTGCAATATCTATTCCAACTGGGTTATTGAATATGCTGGTCTTAGTGTGTGCAAGCAGTAGGGGGGAGACACTTAATACTACCACGTCACGTCGAACCCCCATTTTCTACACTTTAATAAAATCTTGAGTAGATCTGACAGCCGCAGTCTCACTTTCTAGGATTAGCACATTTGGTACAGTGTCTTATCAAAGCTTTAATCTCACCCAACTGGAGTCTTCTTCCAACATCCCAGCTCAGTGCTCTCTCAGGCTCAGTCAGATACCTGAAGCTCAGGGAGAATGTCCTACTCAGCATGTCATTATTTCTTATTCAGTTCTTCTATATCTGCTATGGTGGGAATGTGCCCTTTCCAAAATTCATATGGAAATTTAAACCCTAGTGTGTGTCATATTCAGAGGCGAATTCCTGCTGTCAGGAATGTATCAGCACCTTATAAGGAGCAGAGTCAAGTAGCATAAGCCCTTTCTGCCCTGCCATCCCCTTCAACACGTGAGTACTCACAGCATTCACCTCCTCCAGCAAACACAGGAACAAGGCTCAATCTTGGAAGCAGTGAACAGATCTCGCGAGACATTGATCTTGCTGGTGGTCTGAACATAAACTTCTCAGTCTCTAGAACTGTAAGAAATAAATTTGTGTTATTTATAAATTTGTCTGTGGGATTTTGGTTTTATAGATTGGTTGCTTGATTTTGAGACAAGGTCTTGCTCTTGTAGCCCAGGCTGGTCTTGAACTCACTCTGTTCCACCTTTGAAGCAAGTACAGCTGTGCCATATGTATTAATGTTATACCTGTGGGACTTTAATTGTAGAGGTGATAGAACACTGATAGAGAAAGAGGTCAATGCAATTGAAATAGAATTTATTACTTCCATTTCCCAAGATTAGGAGACATGCAACATCATGGACCTCAGGGACGTTTTCAGTTTTTGTTCGACAGAAGCAAGAGCGAGGGGAAAGTTGAGGACAAAGCCTCTTTTGGGGTTTCCGTGGAAAAAAACACGACAAGCAGAGCAAACCGTGTGGGGAATAGTCAATTTGAATAACTCCGTAAGACTCTGGCCCATAGAGGCTGGACCTGGTCTTAGCATAACTTAGGGCCCGAACACATTGGCTTGGGGTGGGGTGGGGGGTGTGTTATATCAGGAGGTGGCTGGTGCTCTAGACTCAGCTGATTAGTTTGCATATAAAAGATGTGATGGTAAGCAAATTGCTATTATGTTTAGGAATTAGCTGAAAGGGACAGCCTCTCCCTTGGTTTGTGAGATCCATAAATGCCAGAGAATTGAGAATAGAGTTGATATAACTTGGGCAATGATGCCAAACAGACAAATGAGAACCAAGAAGACCCGGAGCATCATGGCTGTCTCTTCTTGCTCTGCCCACAGATGGAGCTTTGCTGCAGCCTGTGGCCTTCAGGCTGTTTTCCCAGCTGTGAGTCAGGCACGTGCCCCTGGAGTCCCCAACTTCCAAGGGAAACAGGAAAGCTTTCTAAATAGTTCTTATGATCCCTTCATTGGCTTAAACTAAGAGAGGAACAAGTTCTGGAATTGGAAATGAGAAACAGTAATGGCTCTGGAAAGTCTTCCAGGATGAGCACTAAGCGAGGCCTGGTGTGCAGAAGTGCAACCACCAGCGAGTGTGTGCGAGTTCACATCAGGAAATACACAAACCCTCGTAGGAAAGGCTAGGTTTCAGTGCCAGGCTTTGTCATTAAGAGGGGAAACTAAGGATGGGTGAAAAGAAGATGTATTATCACTGTATATACTTTGCATTTTGAAAATTTCTTTTACCATATACATGTAATACTTTTCCAGTGGAATGAATAGCTTCCCCTCCAATACTTTGCCTCACTTTCTCTTAAAGGTCTCTATGCCCTGTTGAGGAGCAGGGGACTTTGCTTGTGATCTCTGCCCATCTCCCCCCACTCCACTCCCAGTCCTAGGCAGAGTAATATAGAAGGAAACCCTGAAGTTCACTTATTTATTTTCCAAAAAGCTTAGAATCTAGAACAACCAGAATCATCCAGCTGGCAGGTCCCAGAGCCTTCCATCTAAAAAGTTGTATATCTCTAAATTGTCCCCCACCTTCTATCACTCCAGAAAGCGAAGACAAGAAGAGAAGCCCCTTAAAACACTTTTTAAAATTCCAGCCCTCTTGGCTCAGATCTGGATTGTGTTCCCTGGGCACTTCGCTACAGTTTCTCACTGCCAGGGTGTGGCGCTCTTCCTCCCCTCGGGAAGAAAGGTAAAAAATGGGGGACAGAGTGTGAAGCCAATCCTTGGTTCTTGGCCAGGCTGTGCTTTGAGTTGGCAGTGAGCCCTGGTTAGTACTAGTAACAACAGTATATTGGCACTGAAACTCATCTGGGCCAGGCAACGCGCCAGGTACACTATGTGCATCACTCCACTGATCTTCACAGGGATCCCATCAAATATTTGTCACATCAATTGTGGTGTAAGGATAAGTGGACTGCCTGTCAGGGCCACACAGGGTGACTGAGACCCAGAAGCTTTTCTGGCTGCACCAGAGACAATATACTCAGCTCTCTTGTGTTCCCATCTTTTCTTCTGAGTTGCAGAGTTGAAACCAGACTTTCCATGACCCTTGTCAGCTCAGGTGACACCAAGATTCTCGTGCTATGGCTGCCTAGGGCTTGCCTGTGCCTCCTTTCTTTCAAAGACTTCCCAAATATTAGATCTAGAGCTTTCTAGGTCAACCCAAAAATCCTAATTACTAAACTGGAGGCTTCATGGCTCTGCCACTGTTCTCTTGCTTCTAACTCAGTCAGTCTGGCATCCTAATCCAGTTGTTTGTTGACATCAATAAGCAATTATTTCAGGGGTCTTGGGAAGCATCTCTCCCTTTCCTCACAGAGGAAGCAGCCCAAGTTTACACTCTGCAAATCTTCCACTTACCCCATTTAGGGGTTTCTCTCCTCGTAAGCACAGGTTCACCAAGATACCTGAGGCAATCCTACAGTAAGTGTTTCAAGCTCCTTTTCCCTTGATCTTTGTGAATTTCTTTGGCAAAAATTAGATATTCCTTTCTCTATGACACTTGGGGCCTCTGCATTCTATAAGCAGAACTCTAGAGCCTGTTCCTTACAACACAGTGGATTATAATGTTTGCCTTTGTCTTCTTGACATGGCAATTGAAAGCAGAGACAAAGTCATGATTATTTTTCCATCAACAAAAAATTAGCACAGAGCTTGCCAAACAACGCAGTCTCCACAGGTGTAAGGGACATCCATAAGTTGCAGAGATAAATGCTTCCTTCAGAGAGAGTTGTGTTGGTTCTGGTGTAGGGTACCTCTGAAAGCATTTGTTTTGGATCACAACTGACTGAAAAAAGTATCTGTGACCTACAAACATTTTTTTGCATGTGTAGGCAAAGACACTCAAAGTTCCAAAATCTAAATATAAAGGAGTAGAACAGCTGTGGACAAACAGGAAGACCCATAATTATTTGCATTTTCATACCTATATGTATTTATTTTCCCATCCACAACAAATGGGAGCCAATAAGTAAAAGGAAGAGAATTCTGACTAGTTAAGAATGCTGACAAAATTGCAGAATTTTGAAGAACAAAGAGATGAGATTATGGTCTCTTTTTTGTCATGATTCTTGAATAAAATGCTAAAATCAAATCATTTCTTGGAGCTGTTTGTAAAAGTTATGGACAAAAGCTAAGAAACACTTGTTTTAAACTGCCAATGACAATGATCTTAATTTTATTACTTCAAGGGTAGTGGAGTAAAAAGCCAAACTTGAAGTTAAGAAAAGTCTGATACACCAACAGATGATGATTTGGGTGAAAGCAAAACATAGCAACAAATAGATATTGGTAAGTTTCTGTGAAAGATTTCCTAAGTACATTATTTCCCTAGGGGTTCAGAGCAGAAGGAACACCAACACCTGGAAATAAATAACAAATATTGTTCTTAGGACAAATGCTAAAACTGCATTCCAGAAAACAAAGGCTTTAGGAGAACTTTTTGTTTAAATTACAAGTTTCTCTTAAGATCACACACAGAGCCATTCATGAACTGCTGGTGTCAACCAACACCAAAGACACTAAAGGACATGACAGCCTGAGTCACCTTAAGACATTTTACTACCAAAGCTCCAGGTCAGGATGGCAGCCGAGTAACAAAGCTGCACAATGTCTCCTCATTAACCCACTTAAACAGTTGAGAATTTAGTCATTAAATGCCTGTTCAATGTAGCTAAAACAGGGAGGAGCACCCCAACAACTGAAAGAAGGCCCAGGGAAGGTCAGAAATTCCGAAGGAACATCGGAAGCAGAGGGAAAAAAAAAAAAACCCAGTAGCCTAGGAAGCCGCCCCAAGCTGGTTACAAATGGCTGGAAGCTGCAGGGATCTGCAGAGGGTCAAAAATCTGCTTGAAGCCTAGAATATCTGACTAACCCAGGAGAGGAAGGCACACCCAACAACTGAAAAGAGGCCATGGGAAGGTCAGATATCCTGAAGTCATATCAGAAGTGGAGAAAAACAGCAGCCAACTTTGCATGGTCGTGACCTGCCACCATCCACAGACCACAGGCAAAGGAAAGCTCAGAGCACAGAACCTCAGATGGAGGTAAGTGCGAATCTTAGAAAAGGGGAAACTGTCAACAGCTGGTAGCCCCAGCCCTGATAAACAACCTTGCAGGTAGTGAATACTATAAACAAAAAGTGTGCTCCTCCTAGAGAAGACCTCCTGGAGCCCAGATCAGAAGCAACATGGGCAGTGACATAAGCAAGAGCCATTTAAAAAAAATCCCGAGACTGAACCCATTAGAGTAAAAGAAAGCTCATAAGGGCACATCAGGGCTTTTGGGGTTCCCCTTAAACAGTGCCTGAGAAGAAACTGGTGCAAGAGGAAGCTGCAGAGAGGAGAGAAAGGCCGCTGACCTCCTGAATGACTCAGTGTAGTGGAAGAACCTGCAAGGGTAGAAAGCCTGGCCCTTGGGGGAGGGAAGCCAAGACAGGCAGGAGAGCTTTGCTGAGGGGGCCGGCATGAACAAGACACTTCAGAGGCCATCCGACTGTTAGGTCTCCCCTCACGCCGATTCCCAGTACAGAACTAAGAGGAACTGTGGCTCCCCATCACACACCATCATAGCCATTCTAAGAAACCTCTCGGTTAACCCTCTAAAATGAAGTCTCTCAACACCAGAAACAAGGGAAGGAGACAAGGCAGCAGGGCACCCACAGAGATGACTGAGACCCCAGAAACTAATGTCCTGGGTCCTGAGATAGTGGAACTCACGGGGAAGTAAGTCAAAAAGCAAATAAATGAGTCAAACGATCAGCTCAAACAAGATATTCTCAAAAGAGATTTGTTCCAGAATCTATTCACTGAGCATTTCTTTTGTTCTGATCGCATCCACTGTTGCTGGTCTCAGCTCTCATTGAGTGATAGTTACTTAAGACCTACTGCATGCCAGGGCGGTGTGAAGACTAGATGCGCTGTCACGAGCAAGGCATGCGTAATTGTGGGCCACCTGCAGCTGAAAGGGAGACAGGCATTCCAAAAATATATAAATGTACAAACAAATACATGGCAACGAAACTATGATGAAACGGGGGAAAAAACAGAATAAAAGGAAGTCAAATGGAAAGCATGTAATTTACATTTGGAGTCACTGAAGAGCCATTCGAAAGAAATAAGGTGAAAGTTAGCAGGCCTCGCCCGGTGAGGAGGGGCCGGAAGGCCTCGGGTGAGCACAGAGGCCGGGGGCGGGCAGAGGTTGTAGAAGTCAGGAGCGAGGACCAGGAAGGTCAGCAGCGTGACCCGGGCTAGGAGGCGAGGGTCTACTGGACAGGGAAGCAGCGCCACGCTAGGGAATCGGGGGCTCTGTTCTAAGAGTACCAGAAAGTCTGCCGAAGGATTTTATGCAGTGGAGCGACAAAAAAATTGAACTTCTGACTTTAAGAGATTGACCCGGCTGCAGTGCGAAGGATGGATTGCAGCGCAGCGAAAACAAATGAATCGCAATTTTCCTGAAACAGCAGAGATGAGGCCTCGAGCGTGGGACTAAGCAAAAAAAGGGAAGTCACAGGAGAACGCGTTCAGATTGATTGCATTTACATATAGGTCAAATATTACACAAAACAAGGTGTGTACACACACTCGCACAATGAAATGTATAGAAACCTCCCTCTCTCTCTCTCCCCTCTCTGTCTCTGTCTCTCTCTCTTTCTGTCTTTGACTCTGTTTCTATCTCCTTTCCTGTTTTCTTGAGACAGGGTCTCACTCCAGGCTGCTCCTGAGATTGCCACATAGCTGGGCCGGCCTCGAACTCAGCAATTCCGCACCCCCCCCACCACCTCCCCTGCTTCAGCCTCCCTGGTGTTGGGATAATGGGTGTGTCCCAGCATGCCTGTTACGTGGTGCTAGGAAATCAAACCCAGAACTTGCACTCCAATCACTGAACCATACTCCTAGGCCCAAGAAAGAGTCATCATAAAATGCCAGAGGGGATTATTTCCGTGGGGTGCAGATGGTTTGGAAAAGGGCACATGAGAGACTCCAAAGGTATTTGGAACCACTCTCAAGTTGTATGATAGGTGCATGAGTATTTGTTCTGTAAAATGTTCATTTACATTATGTATATTGGAACCTTCTCTATGTATGCTATACTTTGGGACTAGTTCTATTTTTTTCTAAAATATTATAAAAGAGATTAGTGGTACAGGCATAAAGGCATGTTTCCTACTCCCCTTTACATTTTTTTTATATGCTTGAAATATTTCAGTGAGAACAAGAAGTTAAAAGGGAAAATGGATCTTAGGAGGAAGAAAAAAGAGAGTTGAAAGTTCTCTGGGTTACATGACTCCAATGGTGCCTGCTTATTGCATATTGTAAGCTAGTGTGTGTGTGTGTGTGTGTGTGTGTGTGTGTGTGTGTGTTCGTGCGTGCATGTGTGTATGTAGTCTTGCGCTCCTGTGGGCAGACTCACCTAGCTACAATATGAATGTTGCTTCCTGGAGTTCTGCAAAACTGGTACTGCAACCAGTGAGAAATTTTCTGCTAAAGTCTAGGTTACATGGAGTATGATGTGCCAGTGGGGTTACAGAAAAATACACACATTCAAGTTATATTTGGGAGGTAAGAGACTTGGCAATTCATTGGATGTGCCTCTGTATCAAAGGGCTGAGAGACACACCTGCCTTGTGTCATTTGGTTTTGCACAAAATGCTTTTCTGAGAGCGGGGCATCTGCTAGGTCACAGATGCATCAAAGACACTAATAACACCTTGCTTGGAGATTTCAAAACTACAGTATAATTCCCTCCGATTTGGTGAGTTGTTTTTTTTTTCTTTTGTAAAGTTACCCCAAAGACCTTTAAATTCTGTTTTCATATCAGGTTTTCTAACAGTTACTACCAAAATAGCTGCAGAAGAAGTTAGGAGCAGAGAAGAGATTCCTGCAGTGCACCAGAGGCGGATTCTAAATCCCTCTAGAATCTGGGCTGCACATCCATTTCTGTGATACTTCTCAAGTTACTCACGTAACTTAAGTTTCTGAGCTATGGTTTCACTGGGTGGAATAGTTACTGGTAATTACCGCAGTGTCTGCACCCCAGCACGTACATCACGCAAGCAGCTATTATTTAATCCTGCTACTCAACTCGAGCTGGCTGGTCTTCCAGATGCACCTGAGTCCACAGACTCCATGGTCAAGAGCAAGCAGTTGTGACAGCCTTCCATGCAAAGGAGGCCTCTGTCCTGGGTAAGGGGGCACACGCCCAGGCCCATGTTAAAATATAGATATCATGTGGTGATTGGAAAGAGGTTTCTATAGGATTGTACTCCAAGTTCATCCCATGAAACTTTGCAGTTCTGTTGTGTTCACCCTTCAGAGTATGGCTCATGAGACTTCAAGACTGCGGGTCATGTAACAGAATGTGAGAAAGGTAAGACAATCTTCTCTCATTCCTTCATCCAAAAAGCACTTACCTGAAGATTTCTCCGACATGAGGAATTGTTATAGACTTGTTTATAAAACAGATAAAGCAATTAAAATTCAAGCTCTGAAAGTATTGATGTCAATTTGTACTGTGTGAGTATACTTTGAATGTTCTGAGAACTAATTTGAACAGTCACTGCCTTTCCTACTCATTCTTATAAATTTTTTCTACCTCTCTTAAAAGGTTTATTTTTAACGGTTTTTTAATTAATGTCTATTTTACTGGGAGATTTTGAATCCCATTTGCCTTCATTATTGAGAATAGAATATTATATTGATTTTAAAAAATTAACTGGATATATTCTGTCTAGCACATATTTCCACTTAGAGCATCTTAAAGCCTATAATCTTAATTCGGTGTTAATAATCTCACAGCACTTCTTCTGTCTTGTCTTAGGAGCAAATGACTATTTATGATGTGTGTTTCGGGGTTCTGTAGGCAAGTGATGAAAAGAGGACTGAGTGTGAAACATCACAGCAGCCAAAGCTAATTCAAGACACGCACATGTATCAGTTATCCCAGGAGGAGAAATGTCATCATTTATACTAATACTCTGATAGCAAAACCTGACACAGAAAGCAAATAAAAATATTATAGACTAATATTACTTGTGAATGTAGCTGGAAAATGTAAGTCTACTTTCAACAGTATGGTAAAAGCCACGACCAAAGAGTTATTCCTGAAATAAAAATGCAGTTTATTATAAAGAAATTCATCACAATGAAATCATTTCCAAAGGTGCCAGAAAGGAGCTTAATATAATTTGTCAGGCTTTTTAAATTTAATAAATGCTACTCATACATGATGATGAGAAGATCGTAAAAAATCCAAAACAAAAATTGAAGTCACTCAATTAAAGTCAGGAAAATGACAACGATACTCACTGTCACTGCTATTTAATCTAGTACAGGAAATCAGTTTAATAAGCCAAAATTGCAAAACCCTTAGAAGGTATTAAAAGAGAGAATTCTTTCTTTTTTCAGATGTTTCACCTTACCAAAAAAAAAAATCCATACCAAAAAATTATCAAAGAAAAAATTTTAGCACAGGGGCAAATTACAAAACAAATATTCTGAAATAAGATAGCTTTATAAATACCAGCAAGAATCAGAAATAATAAAAGAACACACTTGCAACTGCAATATAAATAGTAAAATATCTAGAAGTAATCATAAATTTAAAAAATACAGAAAATCTACATAGAGAAATCTGTTGAACATTACTGCAAAGACATAGATTTTAAATTTCTACAGTTTCAAATGTTGAATATCTTTATTGAGTGACCTTAAATTAAAATATGCTTTTGGGAGAAACTGACACCTTGACAATGTTGAGTTTTCTCATCAGTGAAGATGGTATACTACTCTATCTATTCATATTTTCCTCTCTGTCTTTGCAGTAAGATACACTCCAAATACAGAAGTGCTTCCAAATACATTCAAATACGTTCCAAATATATAGAGGCCAATATCATCCTGATCCCAAAACCGAACTCTGGGGATAAAAAGCTCTGAAGACAACTATCCTTAATTAACATATATCCCAAATGTCTTAATAAAATACTTGCAAAGTGAATTTAACAGCACATTAAAATTCTCACATCCTGAACAAGTTAAATTCATTCCAGAGATGGAAAGATGGTTTGACATATATAAATCAGTAAATGTAATGTGTCACATAAATAAAATCAAGGGTAGAAATCACATGATCATCTCAAATGTCACAAATTTAACAAAATTCAACATTCCTCTTTGATAAAAGCCCTGAAGAAAGTAGATATTGAAGAATCATTTCTTATTATAGCAAACACTATACACAACAGTACCACAGCCAACATTACTCTGAATGGGAGAAAACTAAAGAAATTTCCTCTAAAATCTGGAGCAAGGCAAGGATGTCTATTCTCACTACTTCTATTCAATATGGTACTTCAAATTTTAGCTAGAACAACTGAGCAAAAGAAATAAAGGTTCTTATCAAATTATCCTTTGTCAAGGATAATTATTGTTTATCTTTGTTTGCAGAAAATATAATCCTATACTTAGAACATCCAAAAACTCCAACAAAAATTTCAACAAAGTATCAAGACACAAAACCAACATTAAAAAAAATCAATAGCTTTTCTATATCAATGAACTAGATGAGAGAGAAATCAGAGAAACAATTCCATTCAGAATGGCTTCAAAAAATAAAACCCAATCCCCAGAAATCAACCTAACCAAGAAGATGAAAGATCTCTACAATGAAAGTTTCAGAACAATGAAGAAATAAATTTGAAAAGATAATAAAAGGAAAGACAACCCATCTTCGTGGATTGGCAAGACTAATGTGGTTAAAAATATCCATTAACTAAAAGTGACCTAAAAATTCAATGCAATCACCATCAGAACACCAGTGATATTCTTCACAGAACTAGACAAAACTTTTAAAATTCATATGGAAACACAAAAAATCCAAAATAGCCACAGCAATCTTAAAGCCAAACTTGCAAGGCTAGAGGTTTTGCAATACCAATACCTGATTTCAAGTTATAGTACAAAGCCGTAGTAACAACAGAGCATAACATGAGCCAAAATAAATACCTAGGACAATGGAACAGGACAGAGGACACAGAAACAAAACGAAGAAGCCAAACCACACTGGAGAAAAGACAGCCTTTTTAACAAATGGTTCTGGGAAAACTGAATATCCACTTGTGGAACACCGAAACTAGATCTCTCACCCAAAGCAAGAATAAATTCAAAATTGTCAAAGACCCAGACATAAGATCTTAAACTTTGAAGCTACTAAAAGAAAACATAGGCAGCCAAAGGGATGCGATAGTAGGAGTTGTGCTGAGGAAGGGGCAGGGAAGGGTGTGGGACAGCCAAGACTGGGAAGGGGGAAGGATTGTAGTGTTGACACAATATATATGTGCTCAAAATACCCAAGTCAGTGTTACCATTCTGTATTGCATATATATATATATATATATATATATATATATATATATATATATATATATACAAGAAAAGTGGGAAAAATATAGTACCTGAAATTTTATCCACAGCAATCAGTCAAAAGAAAGAAATAAAAGGGGTACAAACAGAAAAGTCAAATTGTCCGTGATCTTTTGCATATAAGACCCCAAAAACTCCATCACAAGACTCTTAGAGTGGACAAATTCAGGCAAGTGGAAATATGCGAAATTACTACACAAATATCAACAAGGTTCTTGTGCACCAATAATGAACGACTGAGAAAGAAATCGGGAATGCAATTCCACTCACAGTAGCTTAAAAATAAAGTTTCTTGGGAATCAGTCTAATCAAGGCTGTGCAGACCTCCATAATGAAAATTAGAAAACTCTGGAGAAAGAGATTAAAAGGATGTAAGAATACTGAAAGACATCCCCTGTCGCAGACAAGCAGAATTAATATTATTAAAATGGCCATGTTATAGAAAGTGATTTGTAGATTTAATATAATCACCTTAAAATATCATCCTTCACTAAAAAACATCCTTCACTAAACCTAAAAAAATCATAAAATTTATATAAAGCAGGAGAGGTCCTGAATGGCTAAAGCAATCTTGAGCAAAAGATAAAAGCAAGAGTCATCATAATCCTGAATTTCAACTTATGTTAAAAAAGCTATAGTAACAAAAAGAGCATGGTACTAGCACGAAAGTAGAAAGGTACAACAGAAGCCTCAAACACCTTTAGCTGGGCTGGGGGGTCGGGGGCAGGTAACTCAGTGGTTAAAGTGCTTGTTAGTAAGCACAAGCCTCCTCTTAATCCCCCAGCACCACAAAAAAAAAAAAAAAAAAAATTAGCCAGGCATAGAGGTGTGCGCCTGTATATACTGCCAGCACTTGAGCGGCTGAGGCAGAAGGATTGCTGTGAGTTCCAGGCCAGCCTGGACTACATGGTGAGCTCAGGACCACCCTGCACTACAGAGTGAGAGCTTGTTTCGACAAAACAAAAAACAAACCAAAACAAAAAAACCCACTTCAGCCACACGTTTTTTTAACAATGAGGCAAAGAACTTATGACAGAGAAAACATATGCTGTTTGACAAATGGTGCCGTAAAAATCTGGCTGGGGCTATACACATGCAAAACAATCAAACTAGACCAAACAAACCTCTCACCCTGTACTGAAATCAAATCAAAATGAGCCAAAGGCCTACAAATAAAAACAGAAATATTGGAAGTAGAAATATCAAAGACTACTTAGGGGAAACACTCTAACCATAAGCACTTCTGAATATAACTCCAACAGCATTGAAAAATATCAAAAATTAACAAATAGATCACATCAATTTAAAAAACTTCTGCACAGCAAAAACACACTCAAGTCAAGAGACCACCTTCCACAGAATGGAGAGAACATTCCAGCCACTCTTTCCCCCCCCATTTTATTGATATGTATAAGTGCAAATTTTAGGTTTACAATGAAGTTTAGCATTTTGTGCACCTACGTATCTTGTCAAGGTGACAAGGACTTTCCCACTCTCCTTTTGTCCCAGCTACTCTTACGACAGAATACAGAATCTATAAGGAATACATCTAGAATATATAAAGATCTTAAAAACTTAATCCCTGCCCCCCCATCCAAATGACCTAATATAATAAACAGGCACATTAACTGAGTGGAAACTTACCAAAAGAAGAAACATTAATGGCCAAAAAGCACAGGAAAAAAACGTTTGGTATCACCAGCCATTAGGGAAACAAACAACTCTGAGACCCCACTTTATTCCACTCAGAATGGCTGTCATTAAGAGAACAAAAACCAACAAATGCTGATGAGGCTGTGAGGGAAAAGGAGCCCTTCTACAACGTTGGTGGGGGTGTGTATTTGCACAGCCTTCAGTGAAATATGTAAGAGTCCTTAAAAATAAAAAAGGAAATTACATTTGACCCAGTTATACCTTTCCTGAGTCCATCTCTGCAAGAGTTAAAGACATCTTACCCCGGTGATGCATGCATACTCATGTTTATAGTGGCAGAATTCACAATAATTAAGTCCTGGAAAAGTCTACATGCCTATCAAGACAACTGATAAAGAAAATGTGCGATGAATATAGAATGGGATATTCAGCCACTAAGAAAAATGAAATGTCATTTGAGGAAAAATGGATGATAGTTGAGACCACAACATTAATTAGAATAAGTCAGACACAAAAAAGTTAAATATCACATCTATTCTCTCACGATAAATGTAAACCATAAATAAATAAATAAATAAGATATAAGAAACAAAAAGGCAGATTTATTGGGGAAAGAAAAAGGATTAGGAGAGAGTTTAAAGTGATTGAAAAGGATCAAGATATTTTGTGTATATGTACAAATTCTGCCAAATAAATACAATTCATCACAATCATACACTGAAAAATAATATGCAAAGCAGGACAAGGTGCTCTAACTTCTGATTTTAACAAATTTTGGCCCACATACAGAAATTTTATTATTTTTATTACTGAAGAAAATATGTTGGAGCAATTGGATATTTATATGGAAATAGAGAAAAGAAAGATAGGAAGAAAATACAAATATTAATTCAAAATTGATCTTAGGCTTAAATAAAACCTGAAGCTACATAATTTTAGGAGAAAAGTCTCTGATTTTGGGCCAGGAAAAGATTTCTCACATGTCCGAAGACCCTACAATAATCCCCTCTTCTGAGAAGGCCTGACTCCCATGAATAGTTTTTTTCTTTTCTGTTTATCAGTACTTTATGCAGAATGTACACAAATTTACCCTGTGTCTGTTTATACTTCTCTCCTTCACTGAGCATTCCTTGAAGAGAGGTCATGTCTCAATCAATTTAATGTCCCAGCATCTAATCAATGTTAGTTGCATGATACCTCTAATACCTCGCTAAGCAAGAATTCTTTTCGTGGGAGCCTCCTAGCATAATTTCCAGCATCTCACTGGCCACACTGGGTCATTGTGTCAGCCTAAGCAAATCAAGAGTGCACATTAACGGAATTAACATGATTTCCTTGGGCCGACTGTATTCTTTGCAGATAGACCTGTCTCGCCATGGGCCTACGGTTGCTGGGAGCCCAAATGCTGAGCCCACCAGAGAACCTGATACAGGTGTGGCCATAGGACAGCTGGTAACACAAAGTGAGTTAATTCACTTTCCTTTACGAAGGTTCAACTGATGTACAACATTATGTTTAGATTTTCAGAGGAAAAACCATCCAATATCACTTTATTTAAAAGTAAAAACAATTAACACAGCCTTGGTACAATAGAAAAAGTAAAATCATCCCTCTTAAGCACCAAGATCACAACAGACTAAGGCTGCGCATTTTATAGCCTTTTAAACAATGCACTACAGAAAGATGTGGTGAGCTTTCTGCTGAGTCACTAAGTCAACGCAGACCATTGTAAATGTTCATTAATTTTCACAATAGCCATTGTTTTAAAACTCATTTTATCAACAGTCTTCATAAAACTTAAAGCCACATTAAACAAATATTTTTATTGTAAATGTCAGAAGTAAAAATATAATCTAGCCAGTGTTATTGGTATAAAGAGTTTGCATTATCTTTGTCAGTATGGGAGATTACAGTGCAAGAAAATAAAGGTATAAATTTTGAGAGTTGCTTCTGGTCTAACAAATCTGGCTAGCCAAGCACTTATTTCATTGAGAAAAATTAGCTTTCTTAAAGGAGATTGTTTTTCTGCTTTTAAGCATATTTTACTTATTTTATTAATTTTATTAATGTATGCTTGTGACATATATTAATTATATATAAATTATATGTGTGTGCATATATATATATATATGGATAATTTTGATCCTTTATATTTCTCTTTATCCTATTCCTGTATCTCCTGTTTCCAAATCTCTTTCCTATCACCTTCTTATTTTCTATCTTCTCTCTAGTAGAAAATTTTGTTTCTGATGTTATATGATTATGCTAGCCGGTTTGTTTGTTTGATCTTACTTGGTATTGTTGACATGGTCAGAGACTATCATAGGGACAGAGGATGAACTCCTGAGTCTCTACTCAGTTACTCATAAAAAATTACTTATGTTTTCTTCTGAGTCAATCAAGGACTTAAAAGCAGTTTTTGCTGAAATGTGTGACTCTTCACTTGATGACCAATAAGTAACTAAGAACAAAGCAAAACTTGTCTTTCATTTTATATGTATTACTTTTTAAAAGTGAAAAAATGCATAAGATTTGAAGAGAAACCAGAGTATCCTTTAAATATCCTTTACACTTTAAATATGGAGATGGGAATCCTGTAGGAGAAGTTGACAAAACAAGGTTTATTGTCCTAAACTTATTTAGCCCATCTCATGCCCCTTCAAGACTAAGAACACAATTAAGATTAACTACAGCCATTCTCAGAATTCATAGTGACATCCAATTACCAACCTTTACAATGTCAAGTTCCAAATTTTCTTGCCAGTCATGCCCTGAAGAACTCCATACCTAAAGTCGTAATGGATTCTAGCTCAACCTCCCGTGATTGAAACTGTCTCAAAAAGACAAGAATCTCATGGGAACTGAATTTCCCAAGACAAGAGGATTTCTCCAGAGTTTGAAAAAAAAAAAAAAAAGACTTGAACAACGACCAACTTGATCCCAGTCCACTACAGCAATACATAAAATGGGACTTTATTCTTTTTCGAGGTCGGTATGGTTTTCTTAAGGAGAACACGCCCCCTTCAGCTGGTCAGACTGGAGTCCTTTCCTTACTTTCTTCACTTCCCACTCTCAAATGAGTACCTTGATCTTTAGCTCAGTTCCTCAAGCTAAAACCCTTTGCCATTTTCTCTTACTTTCCAATGACAGCTTTTGCCTATAAATTCATATTGTCGCTTTCGTTTTAATTCCCATTATCCTTAAAGCAAGGACCCATTCTAGCTAGTGACACTGCTAAAGATCATTTGCCAATGAGATAAGGCAAGAGAATCTCAAGTTCCAGCCCAGCCCGGGCATCTCGGTAAATTGAGATACCCTGTCTCAAAAGAAAAAAATAAGATGGGGCGCGGATGTAGCTCAGTGTGAAGGCTCTGGGTTCAGGGGTTCCATCTTCAGGAACATACATGTGCATACCCACATGCATGCACTCACACACATTTTATTTTTTTACACATTGAATGTTAGGCGCTACCTTGACCACTTCAGGAAACTCTGGAATCAATCTCTCTGTGTAGAGTCTGTGAAATGCCAGTTCTTAGGTCTAAGGACAAGTGAATGGGACACAAGACGAATCTGGAGCTTCATGTTGATTTCTCCCTTCCTACTCTACAGTGATTTATGCCATTGGAGGCCTGAGAAACGCCATAGGTGATCTGTAGTCAGGTGCTTTTCCTCTCTTCTACATGTCAACAGGAAATTTCCCAGTTCCAAGACTGGATTCTCTGGCTAGTTAGTTCTCCTTAGACCAGTCTAGGAACTTCCATAAGGGTCAAAACTGCCATTAGATTCACTCTGCTTGATCTGTGAGGTTTAATTGATCTTCTTGTTTTGACCTAATCAGCAACAATAGCCAAGAGTGCTGATCTCACAACGCAGACCCATTTCTAGGGGCTTGTCCTACCGGGAATAGGCTTTGTCATTTTAATTGTCACTGTGTAGACAGAAGAAGATATCACCTCAAGGAGGGATGTCATGAGAGCCTTTCTAGCCTGGTGGTGATTTTTTTTTCTTTGTGCTAAAGCTCAAAGTATTACCATTTGGGTCAGGAAATTGAGGACAAAGTAATGTTCCTGAGTTCCATACCCTTCCATGGATACCAGGGTCATGAGGTGGGTAAGGTTGGTGCTGACTCTTTATCCAGAACAGTAGATTTGGGGACCAGAATACATCAGTTACCAGTTTTGTTCATTGATATCTAGGATTAAAGATACATAAACTAACAAAAAATATTTGTTACATATATCTTTTGTTTCTGGGGTGAAAACAAATGAACTTGTTCTGGGTGAACACGTTAGTGACAGGAAAGACCAGGATGAGATTCCCGAAATGTAATTTCAGAAATTCAGAAGCACTCATAGGCTGGGAGCTATAGCCAAAGAATATTTCAGAGCATTACCTCACTATACAGAATTTGAAAGATAAACAATTCTTTTTTTCTTTAGTTACAAGAGAATATTGTGATAATCTTTGTGCTGATACATTTTAAAATATTCATATAATGGATGATTTGATGTGAAATCAAAATCAGAAGCTGAATTGAGCACATTTTTAAAAAGAGGCAAAGTTCTATGTTCAGAAGACATGAGACTTACACAACACATTGGTGTACAATACCAGTCAAGAAAAGCAATAGAACAGAACAAAGCTCAGAAGTGTGTGTGTGTATGTAAAAAACATCTAAAAGATAACACCTTGCTAAGGGCTAACTGGGTGAACTATTCAATAAGCCTTATGGTACAGCTGATTACTAGGAACATAGTTTCACTTTACAAAATGTAACTGAATAAATATTTACTGGGTTAAATATTCAAATTATGTTTTACTACTCAATAATGGTAGACTCATTTATGCTAAACTAACTGCCGTGATTATTGCAATTATAAACTCAGTGTCATACAACTATTTGAAGATATTGTAAAGAGATCAAAATTAAACAGTTACAAAAAGGAGTTTGGGCCTGGAAAAAGGGTGTCCTGCTGGTTGAGATCCACATTTACTTGAAGTTTCCCTGAAAACAATCCCTAGCTCAATGGCATTGGGAAAAAAATCTTGAGCTGGAAGCAACTGGTTCTTTATTACTGAACTGAGAAGTCAGAGGTTGAATTTCAGGGACAGTCAGAGTAGCTGGAAATTAAAAGATGAAAGTTGTGGGAAGCAAGAATGTGTTGAGCAGAAGCCTCTGTGTAAAGCCTTTCCTCCAGTTCTCAGCTGTCTTACCAAAATGTGTGTGAACACGAGAATAATCCAATGAGCTAAATAGAAAGCAACCAATAGGTGGCAGCAGGAATTCCAAAAGTTGTGTGGTACTTCTGAGAGGGCCTCTCCTTCGAGCCCTTTAGAATTTTATAGTCATTAAAAATGGCCAAAATTGATGACAAAATGAAGACATTTGGATCATCAAAAGCTGGACTATGTGCTGGAGCTTTTACCCAGAGAGCAAGAGGATTACGGAACAGAGCTCACCAGTTACTGGTTCACCCGTCTTCAGAAGTAGGCAATGGTTGGTGGACCAAATCTTACTCTCCAGCTGCTCAGAGGGCACCATGTGGCTACACTGTCCCCCGGGGGGGTGAGGTATGAGGATGTAGCATTGGAAGATCCTGCATCCTGGAGGAAAGACAGACAGGACTATAGTAGTTTATTGCTAACAATTTAGACTATATGAAATGCTAAAGGAAATTCTGTCAAAGACAAATGATACCAATGGGAACTTCAAACTACAGGAAGAAACAAAGAGTGCTGGAAATTGTAGATGTATGGATAAAAATAGAATACCATTTTCTTATTTTTGCCCAATTCTTTATAAAACAGTCAACCACTGAAAGCAAAAGTAACAATGTATTCCTGCGTAAACAATTTATGTAGACCTAAAATATATGAAGACAATTGTGTGTCGAAGTACTTTGTGTCACAAGAGAAATGTTACAATAAATCAGGCTAGATCAAAGTAAGCAAATAGTACATATGTTAATCTCTATAGCAACCACCAAAAATATCAAAAACAGGTTTAACTGAAAAGACAACAAAAGCTATAGAATCAAGGAGTAAAAAATACTTGCTATGAAGGTAACTTTACTTAATATTCCTGAATAAGCATTAACAATACAGGAAATGAACATAAAGATTATAACTTCTATTAAAATGTAGTTGTGGAGCAATCCACATTTCTGGGTCCCCCTTCCATCTAGCAGAAGATTTACATTCTTTCTTTCCCCTTCTATCTTCCTCTACCCTTATATGTTTTTCCCAATAAAGTGTTCTCAACCTGCAAAAAATAAATAAAATGCAATTGTATGTCTTCTGACTTTCCATCAAAGAAACACTTTAATTAACAAGATACAGTCATTTTAATGAAGATAAAGATCTATGGTATTTTTTGTCAAAAGAGCAAAGCTAAAATGCTCTAAAGCATGATTACTGAATAGAAAATTGTACTGCTATCCTCACAAGTAGTAAATTATACTCTTGCCTTCAGAGTTATTGGTTGAATTTGTCTAAAAATCAGATGTTAGTAATGAAATTAATATTGCATAATTACTTTCTTGTCACTGTGACTCATTATCCAACACGCACAAATTAGGGGAGAAAAGTTTTATTGTAGCTCACAGTTTCAGAAGGGCTCAGTCCATTCACTGGTGGGCAGCAGGGAAACAGTGGAATCACATGAAGGGGCTGTAGCCAGGACTGGACCAGAGTCAAAGCTCCAGAGACACAGATCCTCACGGCATGGCCGAACACAGAAGCCTGGGAGGAGGGCAGAGCCAGCATGCACTCCTCTAGGTCAAGTCCAAGCATCCGCCCCTTCCAGCCAGGCCCCACTCCCCAACAATACACATTATCCATAGGAACATGAGGCTTTTGGGGGACACTCTAGATCCAAACCACTACATTGGAAAGCAGTATGGAAATTTCTCAAAAGATTGGAAATAAATGTCACCTCTGATCCAGTGATACCTCTCCTGGGAGTTTTTCCAAAAGAGGTAAAAACATCACGTAACAGAGATGCATGTGCACCCATGTTCATAGCAGCACAACTAACACCACCTCCCCCTTACTCTTGCTCTACGTCTTTTACCCCTTAACTTCTGAAGATGTCTGTAGCTTTGTTTTTTGTTTAGTTCAGTAGTGACAAGTTTTTTTAGAGTTTCTACGGTCCTTTATTCCCCTCCCCCCATTTATATTAGTACGTATATGCAATACAAAATAGTTACATTAAACTTGGGAATTTGCACACATACATATTGCAACAACTTTGCATTTCCCTCCCCCCTCCTTTCTCACCCTACCAACATCATCCCTCATCTCTCTCAACTCCCAATATCTCACATATTCGACTCTATTATTTATTTATACTCTGGATTTCTCATATCAGAGAAATCAGGTGATACTGATCTTCTGAATCTGATTCACTTCCTTAAGCATAATGATCTCAAGTTGCTTTCAAATGATTCATGTCAATCTGTCTTTGTGGCAGAGTAGTACTCCATTGTGTGTATATAGGATATTTTCTTAATCCATTGGTCTCTTGATGAATATTTTGGCATCTTCCACAATTTGGCTATGATTAGTTGTGTGCTATAAACATGAGTATGCATGTATCTCTGTCATATGATGATTTTTAGCTCTTTGGGAAAACACCTAGAAGAGATATCATTGGGTCAAATGGTGTATCTGTTTTTAGTTTCTTACAGAATCTCCACACTGCTTTTCATAGTGGTTCTTTGAGTTTACAGTCCCACCAGCAATTCAGAACTGTTTCTTTTTCCCTGCAGCCTCATCAGCAGGGATTGCTATTTGAATTCTTGATATAAGCCATTCTCACTGGGGTACAATGGTATTTCAGTGTTGTTTTCAATTGCGTTTTTCTAATGCCTAAGGATGTGGAATGTTTTTCATGGATTTGCTGGCCATTTGTATTTCTTCACTTGAGAACTATCTAGTCATTTTAATTGCCCATTTATTAATTGAGTCTTTATTTTTATGGGTCTATTTCTCTTCAGTTCTTTATATCTTCTGTTTATTGGCCCTCTGTTTGAGGCGTGGGTGTTAAAAACTTTCTCCCACTCTGTTGACTCTTTCCTCATATCTATTTCTTAAAGTTTTACCTATTTTGTCTTCCAGAAAGTTCAGTTTCCATTTTTAATATCTAGGTCTTTGACCCACTTTGATTTGATTTTAGTACATGATGATAGGTGTGGATTAGATTCATCCTTCTGCATGTGGATAACCAGTTCTTCCAGCACCATTTATTGAAGAGGTTACCCTTTCTCCAATGTATAGTTTTGGTCCTTTTGTCAATGATCAGGTAGTTGGGGGTATGAGATTGTCTCTGCAACCTTGGTTGTGTTCCATTGGTCAACCTGTCTGTTCTTGTGGCAATACCATACAGGTTTTTTTTTTTTTTTTCAACACAGTTGCTTTGTAATATAGCTTGAGGTTTGGAATCATAATGTCATCTGCTTTTGTCTTGATGCTCAGGATTGCTTTGAGTATTGTGGGTGACTACTGGTTTCATATGAATTTTAGGATGGTTTTTTCAAGTTCTATCTTGATCAGAATTGTGTAGAATCTGTATATCAGTTTTGTTAGTATAGTCATTTTGACAGTAGTAATTCTCCCTATCCTGGAACAGGAAATGTTTTTCCATTTTCTAATGTTCTCTTCAATTTCTTTTTTTTTTCAGTATAGTATATTTTTCATTGTAGGGGTCCTTCATTTCCTTGGTTAGGTTTGTTCTTAGATATTTAGTATTTTGAGGAGCTATTGAGAATGAGATTATTATTCTCAGTTTTTTCTCATTGATTTCATGGTTAGTATAGAGTAATGTTATTGATTTTTTGTATTAATTTTGAATCCTGCAATTTGGCCTGATTTGTTAATTAGTTTTAAGAGTGTTTTGGTTTCTTCTATGTAGAGAATAATGTCATCTGCAAATAAGGATATTTTAATTTCTTATTTTCTAATACACATTCCCTTTATTTCACTCTCTTGTCTGATTTCTTCAGCTAGGATTTCAAGTACAATATTGAATAGGAGTTGTGAGAATGCAAAGCTTAGTTGTGTTCCTGATTTGATGGGAAGTGCTTTCAATTTTTCCTCATATAATGTAATATTGGCAATATGTCTGGCATAAATGTCTTCTATCAGTTTGAAGTAAAATTGTTCTAAACCTATTTTCCTTGGTGTATTTACAATAAATGCAAGTTGGATTTTGTGAAGGCCTTTTCTGCATCTATTCAGATGATCACTGAGTTTTGTTCTTGCTTTTAGTAATGTGGTGAATTACATTAACTGGTTTACATATGTTAAATCATCCTTGAATTCCAGGAATGAAGCCAACTTTGTCATGGTGTATGGTCGTTTTAGTGATTCGTTGAATTCTATTTGCCAGTATCTTATTGCATATTTCTGCGTCTATGTACACTAAAGAGATTGACTTATAGTTTTCTGTCTTGTTAAGTCTTTGACTGGTTTTTATATCATGCCTTTTGTTTGTGGGTAGAGACTGTCATTCTCTCAATTTCCATGCTTCTTATGGATCTATTCAGGGTGATTATGTCTTATTGGCTCAATTTTGGTATTTTGCATGTATCTAGATATTTACCCATCTCATCCAAATTCTCCAATGTGTTGGAGTATAAGTTTTCAAAATAGTTCCTCACAATTACTTGGAATTCCTTGAGTTCATTCAGATTTTAGTGTTTTTATCTAATTTTAATTTATCCAGGTATTAATTTTGGGGGTCTCCTCAATGACTAACCTTCTGCTAGTTACCTAATCTCCTCTTTTTGGTGATTGAGGAACAGATTACAGAAATGTAGGTGGTCTACGGACAAGATAGTTGTTGGCATATTGGAAATCAAGATCAATGCTGTCATCTAGAATTTGAACAAAGATTTAAAATAAACTCATACTCGAAGTCTAACAAATTATTGATAGAACCTAATAACCAGTTTGATACAACTATTCTACCCTTAATATTAAAAGGCACAGTCTACACCTTCAGTGTATATATCTAACTAAATCATGTATTGATGTATCAAAATGTTCCAGTAATATGAGAATTATATGAAATTACTAATAAGACCACCTTTTATATTGCTTATTTGGGCTAAACCAATCAGAAGTTATAGAATTTAATAGGCTCCCCCCACTATGTCATCTTTAACTGGGAGATGAATACTTGTATCAGTGGTTAAACTTAATACATACTGGCTACAGACATCTGATAACAAAATATCAACTGACAAACCAATCTACTCATATCATGAGAAATGTGATCTACTAATGGAGGTTTCTGTACAGAATGTCCAGTAATGTATTAGAAGTGCTTGTTGAATGCAACACTAAACACTAAACTGTTGTTGACAATGTAGAAAAAACCTACCTTAATTATCTATGTCTGGCTAAATAGCAGACAATTATTGATTCCCAATACATACCACCATATGGCTGTGAATTATCAATACCTAATAATACTATTAATATGAATGATGGATATAGGGAGTGCAGACTGAGACTCAAGGTTCACATTGGTAGTATGATAGAAAACAGGAGTATTTATAAGATAGAGAAATGCATGACAGCGTTCTAAACCCAGATCAGAAGAGCGCAGATAAACTTAAGCTAGAGAAATTAAAGTAAGAAGAGACAAGGAGAATTATGATGAGATAGAGAGTACGTCTTCAGAATTTATAAGAAGGCTCTTTTCAAAAAGGGCACAAAGAGCTAGTCAAGAGAAAGAGAGAGAAATGTAGAAACTAATAACTGAAACACAAAGAAAGGAAAGATAACATGGGGGAAAAAAGAAAAAAAAAGCCCACAAATCAATAGCAGAAAAAAATATCCGTTCAATATACCCACAGAAAATCATTGCCAAGGTCTGCATCTGCCTCTATCCCTACACAGATAATGTGATTACTTCTCCAAAGATGAGAGTAGTAAGAGCCATCATAAGAAATGTTATCAGTTAGCTATTATTTTACAAGCCATCCTGAAGCTTGGTGGTTTAATCCAACTGCTATTTATTATTTCTCAGAAAATGCAGCATGAATGAGTGGATCAACTCTGGGTTGTTCTTGATTGATCTTAGCTAGGCTTACATGACTTGACAGGTCGTGTGAGCCACCCTAGAACCCTGGCTATATCAAAATGACCAGAAGTGCCAATCCAGCCAACACACAGACTTGTAAGATGAGTAAATCTTTACAGTTTTAAGCTAATAAACTTTGAAGTAGAGCAAAAGTTCACTGTATCAGAAAAAAAGTTTTCTGACTACCCACAAGTTCTATAATGAACAAGACGATCATACATGAAAAAGTCCCATCCTTTTAAAGCCTTATTCTCTTGTATCAGAAATAGGTGTAAATATGCAATTAGTTTCATTCTAGTCATTAAAAAGTTCACTTGGGAGGAGGGGAGGGCCAGAGATTCTCTTAATTACTTGGAGTGTAGGTTAGACTTTATGAAACCATCTGCAGCATTCCAGCGTAATTCATGCTATCTGAAGCTCTATAAACTTTCTCTTAGAACAAGAAAAGCTAACTAAACTGACAGGAGACTTAAAATCATCCACTGGGATGCAGGAAAAACCATAACTTCCTTACTTTTATTGCATCTTTCAAAATTTTATTTGTTTAAATTTATTATTAACATAATATATTAGTACAATACAACAAACAGAAAAATTAAAAATTTATAAAGGCCCCAAATAACTTTTATTGATAGCATTGTAGCTATCGAGAGGTCCATCATGTAAGCACACCTCTAAATTTCTGTGTGTCAGACGTACCAGCACACAGCATATGTGTCTCATTCTAGCCATCTTCAAGAAAATTCTACTCAGCCAGTCATCAGACCTCACTGTTCTCCACTGCTGTCCAGGAGAATTCTCTTTCTCATGCCTCTTGGAGATCAATCTCCAATGCCAATAATTAATCATGCCCATACTACGTTTCAGTGCTAGGCTCTGAGTGTATATACACAATGAACAAGGTCGTGATCTCTGCCCTAACTGAACTTCCCAGCTTGTCATACCCTCTCACGCTTCTTTCTGGGAAAGATGACATAACCACCGCATGATGCGGAGGTCTTCCTTCTGCACTTGCCTCTATTCCAAAGGAATCACATAGTTTGTATGGAAAATTTGGATCTAATCTAATGCCTGATAAATCAGCACACAAAATACGGAGACGGGAAATACAAAATCTAGCTGGCCATTTCACGAAAAAGGAGGGCAAATACAAACATTTTTTTCACTCATAGGACACTGCTCCATGGCGGAAGCCAGCCTTTTCCCAGTCACAGCCAACTGAAGAAGGCAGCTGGGACAGTGCTAAGGAGATGGGAACAGCAAAAGATGCCGCCTCCCTCCTCATTCTCACTCCCCCCATTTTATTGATAAGTATAAGTGCAAAATTAGAAGTTTACAGTGATCTTGAGCATTTTGTGCACATACACATCATGGCAAAGTTATAAGACCTTTCCTTCTCTCCTTTTGCCCACCCCCCAAGTTCCCATTATTTTCCACATTAAGTTCCGTGAGATAATTGTGATCTGAGTTTCTCATATCAGAGAAACCATTCAATATTTCTGCTTCCGACCCATTTCACTAAGCACGATCGTCTCAAGTTGCCTCCATTTGCCTACAAAAGCCGATGTTCATAGCAGCACAACTAACAACAGCTAAAATGTGGAAGACACCAAAATACCCATCAACAGACCAATGGATGCACAAACTGTGCTATTTATACAAAATGGAATGCCTCCTTATTCTTTTTTTCCCCCTCAGGAAAGATGTGGTCAAAGGAGCTCACAGGCATCTGATTATATCCACAAGCTGAATATTCTCTTTTTTTTTTTTTTTCCTTTTTGAGACCTCCTGATGGTGAAAAGAAAACTCACACATTCCACCAACTGGCTGAAGAAAGAAGGAAGGAAGAGTACTTGGTGTGGTGAACGGGAGTGAAAAATAAAAGCAGAAAGAGCCTGTTCTCCGGATGGCAGGAGGGCATGAATTATTCTCTTTTTGAGCACGCACTGCTTTCTTCCTCTGCCTTCTTCCTCTCTTCTATGCTTTTTTCCTGTTGCTGTCTTTCTTGTTTGCAATCCAAAGCCCAAAGCTGTGCTGGGGACGGGAGAAGGAAAATATAGTATCTTTTTCTAGGATGCACTTGGCGAGACTTATTAGAAAACAGGCTAATCAGTACACTTCGTGTTCTTTCTATATGCCAAAAATGTGGAAGCAGAGCTGGGGGACTTTGTATCATAGAAGTGAAGAGTTGTTAACTTTACATCATAGTATGTAAGTTACAGGATAATAAGGAGAAGAGCTCGCATTTTCTTCCCAGAAAAGTGTTAATGCCCTTAGGACACATATTGGATGGTTTTATCATGACAGGTAGAAGTATGGCCTTGTTACTGTATTTATTTGGAGAATAAGTGTGGTTTAAGAAGATGTGTATGAGTGTCAAGGTTACAAAATGTTAACTTGTGATGGTTTCATTTTATGTGTCAATCTGGCTAGGCTACAGTGCGTAGATATTTGATCAAACAAATGGATATTTCTGTGATTAGCATTTAAATCAGTGGACTCTATGGGAAGCAGATTATGCTCCATAATATGAATGCGCTTTGTCCAATGAGCTGCGGTCTTGGGGGAACACAGGATGACTTTCTCTGAGCAGGAAGGAATTCTGCCAGCGGCCTGCCTTTCAGCTGTTGACTGCAATTCTTCCCTGGGTCTCCAGCCTGTCAACCAACCCCACAGAATCCACAATCACATGAACCAGTGTCTTAAGATGAATCTATCTCCGTTTTTCTCTGTTTATATCTCTCTTTCCTCTCTCTTGCTACATATAGCAGGAAAAAAAAACATGAGAAAAAGGAGCAGAACTTCGAGGAAGAAGAGGAAGCAGAAGAAAAAGGGCAGAAAGGAGAGGAGAGGAGCGGGGGAAGAAGGAAAAACTCCAGAATTCAAAAAGGATCACAGACTGAAAATCACACCAACAAAGTGTCTGGAAAAGTTAACATCAAAAGAAACTCCGAGACATACCTTTCAACACTTCAAGCTACAGGAAAAGACAAATTGACACATTTCTAGTGGGAAAATATGGGTCACGTCCAAATAAGCAAGCCCTCAAGTCTAGCTCTGGCTTCCTCTTCTCTCAGTGACAGTGCAGAATGTGGGAGGGCGGTGTCTTCCCTGCAAACTGAGCGGCGATGGTGACTTAAAGGAGACACGCCATATTGATATTTCTGTGGGAAAGCAGCAGGAAGACTTTTCACGCTAACTTTAAAACATGCTCAGCCAACTTCCGTTATGCTAAAGATGCTCAAAGAAGCATCCACTATAAGGTACTAAGCGTTGTAATTAGATTTAAAAAAAACCTTTAGTGCAGTCGTTTTTATTGAAAAGAATGTATAATTTCTGAACACTGTTGGAAAAATATTTGCTTCAGGTTTTCAATGTAGTGAGGCCTGAAAGCAAACAGAACAACCTTAAAAAGAAATAAAAGAAGGGTGGAGGTAAAACTCAACCATTAAAGCATGTGCCTGGAAAATAAGGCTCAGAGTTTGATTTCTCCATGCCGCATAAGCTGAGCTTTTTGGCGCATGCCTGTAATCCCAGCACCCAGGAAGCTGAGGCAGGAGGATCGCCATGAGTCTAAGGCCAGCCTGGACTCCATAGCGAGTTCAGGACCAGCCTGGGCTACAGAGTAAAACCTTGTCTCAGAAAAAAAGAAAGAAACAAAGAAATCAAAGAGAGAAAGAGGATGAAATACTTGAGTTAGTAAATTAAGAGCAAGAATAGTTGAGAAGTGACAGAATAGATCAAAGGGGCCGTGTTTGTTGTCTTCAAAAAAGACTTGCCACAATTGCTATTGAGTGGCTATCGAGAATGCTAGTGAGAATGTTGACAAAATTATAAGATATTAAAGAGAATTTTTAAGAGATTTTCTTCAAATACGTTAAAAGACTTAAGAGAAAGGAAAATCAGTGATCTACCTCTGAATTAAGTGTATGAATGAAGTGGTGGCCTTGTAATCATTGTGCTGGCTTCATTTTAAGTAGATAAGCGAGGTGACCAGATTCTTTTTGTTGCTTCCTTTGCACCACTGACCTCTCACTGCAGTTCACAGCGCTGTTCAGCAAGTGTGTTGGTTAAATCTCAGACACGACACCTTTGGTCACTTCACTTGTGAGGCAACGACAGTCTTACTGCCACAAAGCATGCCCCTTTAACATGGCTAGCTGTTAAAGATCCCCAAACAGCCCTGTGATTATAACTAACTTCTCATATTTATTTATCACTTGCAAGATAATAAGCTAATCAATATCAGCTAATAGCATCCCCTTCATAATAAGTGAAGAATTTAGCATTGTATGTTTATATTTCAGTTGCTATTTCTACAAATCTCCAACGCTTGTCTTTAAAAATTATTTTGATCCAAGCCAGTGATGCCTTATCCACTACTCTGAAATAGAAGAAGGAAGGGTTTTCTTTTTGTTTTGTTTTGTTTTTTTTGCTTTTCCTTTGGCAGCAGTATTCGACACGAACAGATGCAAGGCTATTTATAGTCTCTATCCTACTGCATGAGAATACCCATATGTTTTGCTGCAGAAATAAATGTGTTTTGCAAGCTATCCTTTATGATATCTATTGAAATGTGACTTTTGTCTTTTTTTCCTGCACATATTGAGATTATGTTTTAAAGTGAACTATTCTGATTGACTCTTCCTGCAAACCGAATTTACTTGTAACATTTTGAAAACATATATTGCTGAATTTTTTTCTGATTTTTTTGACACTACAGAAAATTATATCCAGAGCCTCATATGCTAGGCAAACCCTTTACCAATGAGATGCAGACTTACTTTTTTTTTTTTTTTTTGCTTTTCATGGAATTTTTAATCTGAAGCCTTTTAACAATACAAAGTATTTAATGTAAATCAATAATTTCTATGTTTTAATTAATGCAAACAATTATGGTATTAGTTTGAACAATTTTTTTTTCATCCTTGGATCCAAAAAAATCATGAAGAAAAAGTTACTGTCAGCCCCTCCCTCCAAAATTCAACATATTTAAGACAACATAGGCAAAGTAGTATTTTTAATTTTGAAAAGGATTTTTGGGGAACTTCTAATTTTAATATCTGTTTTGGCCTCTCCTTTCAAGTCTTTCCCCATGACCTCCTCTGGAACTCCTATATACTGAGTTATTGTAAAACTCACAAAATACAGGGCATATTCTGTCTCTGGAGGGTGGAGGTTCTCATTCTTGTCTACCCACATGCTCATGACCACCTGATATCACTTGGACTACTCGAGTCATTTTCCCTACTTCCACCATGTCCTTCTCATGAGCCGTTATAATCCTCAGAGTGAGTGTTTCTATCATAGATCTGTGGGGACACTTGCAGATGGTGCTCCATGGGAACTCACCTAATTCTCACATTCATCTCTCCAAGAGCTTCCACTTGCAGGTTCAGAATAATCTCTTCTATCGTGCGCCCCACAACAGCTGTCACAATCACTATGGCCTTGGATGAATGCCCATCCTGGGATCTACGGCAGCCATAATCACAGTATACATAGTCTCCATCGAATGCAGCATTATCCCCAGTATTTCAGAAACTTGAATAGACTCTGCTTGAATATCATTAGTAGAGAAACCATCATCTCTTGACTACACATAGATATTTTTCTGGGAAGAGACTGGCTTTCTGTGTGGTGTATCTCTGTAATTTCTCTTCCATATACATTGGACTCTATCCTTCTCTTCAATAAGTGCTTTTGTTGGAGCAGGCAGAGACCCTTCTAGGAGAAGGACCTCCATGTCCTGAAGAAAGACCTCTGGTAACTGGAAAGGACCAGCTAGAAGAACTCATATTGAGATTATGATTACATCCACTGTCATCCAAATGTCCTCCACATGAGGGATGCCCTCTCTCTCCTCTTCTTCCTCTTCCACATCTCAGGCTTCTCAGAGAGCCTTTACTTCTCAAAAGAGTTGGTCGCCCCCTCTTACCACCACTTTCAAAAGATGCTCTACTTTGTTTTTCCATTCAAAGACTTTCCATTCATATCTTTGACTGCAGCCTTAGCATCTACATGGCGTTCAAAAGTAACAAAAGCAGAGCCTCTATCTAGACTCCCTGATTTTGCTCCTTTGTAAAGAGAACTTCCACAATGGGTCCACATGATCCAAATACCTTTTGAAGAGCAGAAGAGTCTTTTCATTGGTCTCTGCGTTGAGGCCTCCTATTAACAATTTCCCAGGCTGACTAGCTTCTCTCACTTTGCCTCTTTTCTGGTCTCCTGACTGCCTATTTCATGCTTCTTGAAATGAACACTAACTAAACTAACCAGTCATTTTATTCCAGGGTCTGGTGGCCCAAACTAGCTTTGAAATTTTAATCCTTCTGCCTCAGCCTTCCCAGTAGCCAGTATTACAGGTGTGCACCATCTCATCTGACATGGTGTTTGTTTTTGTAACATTCCATTTGTCAAAAAAAAAAAAAAAACAGTATGCTGAGCTGGGGTAGAGCACGTGCGCAGCACACACGAGGCTCTAGGCTCCACCCCTGGTGCCGTAAAAAGAAAGAAAAAAATGAAGAAAATTATTTATGCTTTAACTTTTTTCTATATAAATTTTGGTGCATTGTAGTTTGCTTGGGAGCTTTATCTAAAATTTTATTAGCATAAATTAATTACAATATTCTTTTATTGTCTTTTTGTTATGTGCAGAATGAGCAAGCATGAATATTTGCATTCTAAACATTGGCTATTTGCATCTTCATTTTTATCGTGATTGTTTGTGACAATCATTTATCAGTATTAACGGCCTTGTCAGAGAACCAGATTCTGCCTTTTTTGTTCCTCCCAATAGGCTGGTTTCTTATTTCATAAATCTTTTGAGTTTGTTTTTCAGTCCTTTTTCTGATTTCTTGAAATGGATGCTTATTTCATTGGTTTTTCATCTATTATTCTTGTTGAATAATTTACTGAAAACTAATAAATGTCTTTTTAAGGAGCTTCATCCTTCAGCTTTTGATGGGTACTATTTTATTATCATACTATTTCAAATATTTAAAATTACCATTGTGATTTATTCCTTGACATAAGTTATTTAGAAGGTTCACACATGCAGATCTTCCAGTCGTCACTGCTGTTGAGTATGAGCCCATTGAATTGAAACAGAGGGCACATGCTACATGATCGATCTTTTTTGAGGCTTATTCCTACATTCTTCCTGTTTTGGGGTACTGGGTTTTGGTACTGGATAGCTTCACACTGAGCTGCACCTCCAGCCCATTTTTATCTTTATTTTCAGACAGGGTCTCACTAAGTCGCCAAGTGGCCCAAACTTGGCGCTCAAATTCATCAACCTTCTCTCTGCCTGCACCACCCTGGCTTTTCAGTATACGAGATTAAATTTAGGGCCTTCACATGAGCTACATTCTTCACTCATTTTGATTTTTTATTTATTTTGAGATAAGTTCTTGCTAAGTTGTCCATGCTGGGCTCAAACTTGGGATACTCTTGCATCACCACTCCTGGATTCAAAGCCCTTCATTCTTGAAGTATATTTTGCTAGGTTGGAAGTTGCTTTTATTAGGCTCTTTGAAAATGTCTTTTCATTACTTTTTTGGCCTGCACTGTTTCTGCTGAGAAAATCAACCTCCCATTTGGCAGCAAATCGTTTCTAGCAGAATACTTCAACCAAGAATGCATCCTAATGGAGATGGGTATGTCTTTCTCCAGGAATGAAGTTTATTTTTTTGCTAACAATGCCCCCTCAAAAAAAACCCACCATTAATCATGGACTTATGGGTGTGGTAATTACTCATTGTTCACAAAAAGGTTAAAACACCTCACAGCAGAACTCCTCTGTTAAAGTCATCCTGCCCACTGAATATGGAGCAATCATGAGACAATATAGTAACACTGCCAAAAAATACACAAGAGAAAAACAAATCTTTGCTGTAAGACTCATTCATTCTTCCCAATGAGCCTTGACCCACCTTCTCTCAAAGTTAATGTACATAGATAGATTCTCAAAAGCTAAATGGCCTTCTGAGAGGCCAAAGGAAATGGTCTTGTCCAATTACACCTATGAATATGAAAGTTAGACACAATATAGTTGCTCCTGGGCGATCTAACAGGAGCTAGAGGAACCAGAAAAGGATATTTTCTGCCACAACCATTTCCCTATGCTTTCGAATGCTTATATAGGCCCAATCTACCACCCTAATGATGAAGTTTCCCACTTGGAAACTCAGCCATTTTCTCTCAGTGCAATATGCCCTGACCTCAATAAATTCCTGTCTTCACTCTTTACTCTTCCACAAATTCTTTACCACCTGCCTCACCAGCCCTCCACATTCCACCTCAGCATTCTGGTGGTGCAGCAGGGACCCCCTCTTTGCCTGTCTGCGCCTTTTGCACTATGGTGCTTGCGTACAGATTTTCCTGTCGGCTCTGAAGGACCCCAGCTGTGCTCCCCTGTGGAGCCTGCTCTGAGCTGTGACATTAACTACTGGCACCTGTCAAGGAATAAGCTAAGAAATTCTTTTTCAGTTCCTGTGGAAAGCCTTACTTGCCTTTTACAACCAATAACTCCTAGTTGGGACACTGTCCTGTGGGAACTGAAGGCAGAAAAAAAGAAAGGAGTCTATATGGAAACTTTTCTTCTTCTAGGACCGACTTTGCTCTTGACACAGCACAACTGGCAGTAAAATCTAATCCAGACAGAATCTGTGTATATTTTCAGTATGGCCCCTCAGCTCTTGTGGTATGGATCTGGAGTGTATCCCAAAAGCCTCACATACATGTGGATGCTGTGTACTATTTGGGGGGTGGGACCTGGGGCTGGAAGGGGCAAATGCTCGGGGCTTGTGCTGCCCTTCTTCTCAGGCTTGTCTCTGTTCTATCATGTAATGAAGACCTCCGGCTCTGGCTCTGACTCCAGCCTCAGACCCAGCCTTGGTCCCAGCCCCAGCCCTGCCATGTGATTCCACCATTTTCTAGCTGCCCACCTGTGAATGGACTGTTACCTTCTGAAACTGTGAGCTAAAATAGATCTTTCCTCAACTTCTGGTCAAGATGGCAGCTGAGTAACAGCACTGCACAATGTCTCCTCACTGACCCACTTAAAAAGTCAAGAATTTAGTTAGAAAAAGTATGGTTGGTGTAGCTAGGAAAGAGAGTAGCATCCCTGACAACTGAAAGGCAGACAGTGGGAGGCCAGAAATTCCAAAGGATCATCAAAAGCAGAGGAAAAAAAAATCCCTGCGGCCCAGGAAGCCGCCGCAGTTGGCTGCAGATGGCTGGAGCTGCAGGCAGCCTCGGACAGAGGAAAGCTCGGGGCACCTGAACATCTGACGGAGCTGGGAGAGGACAGAGCACACGACAACAGGAGAGGAGGCTCCGGGCGGGTCAGAAATCCTGAAGTCACATCGGAAGAGGAGGAAAGAAGCAGCCCACTTGTCACGGCCCCAAGCTGCCGGCACCCACAGACCATAGACGGAGGAAGGTCCGGAGGCCAGAACCCCAGCCAGAGGTAAGCGCGGATCCGGAGAAGTGGGAATTGTTGGCAGCTGGCGGCCCCAGCCTCCAAAACCCCAACCCGCGGGTAGTGTGTACTACAAACGCAGCGTGCGCTCCCCCTAGAAAAGGCCCCTGGGAGTGCAGATCAGAAACAGGGCTCAGCAGCCATCACAGGCAGTGACGTCAGCAGGAGCCATTTTAAATAGAAGGGGAAAAAAATCCCAAGACTGAACCCTTTAGAGTAAAAGAAAGCTCAGAAGAGCACACCAGGGCTTTGGGGGGGGGGTCACCCTTAAACAGTGCCTAGGAAGAAACTGGCACAAGCGGCAGAGAGAGGAGAAAAGAGGGGAAAAGGCTGCTGATCCCCTGAACAGCTAAGGGTGCCTCTGCTCCAAGGGTGGAGAGCCCCGCTCTGGGAAGACAGGAAAGATGGAGAGCTGTGTTGAGTGGACCAGGGGGAACAAGACACCTCAAAAATGGAGATCATCACCCCGTTCCTCCGGCATGCACCAGAGGCTTCCGGCTCACCACAGGCCTGCACGCCAGAGGCATCTAGATCTGGGAAGTCCATTGCCTGTCCATCCCGTGAGCCACAGGCTTCCAGGAAATGACATCACCATGCCAATCCTGAGCCCCAGAGGCTTCCAGAGACATCTAGGACCGGAAATTCCATTGCCCTGTCTGTCCCTTGGACCAGAAGATTCCAGAGGCATTCAGGATTGGACCTTCACCAAACCCTTCTTTCCTGCACACCAGAGGTAGCAGAACCATGGGGAAACGTGGTAACAAATCTCCTACAAAAAGACCTGACACCCCAGAAGATGATACCAGGGATACTGACATTGCAGAATCCAAAGATGAAAATGGCAAAAATGATGGTAACTTCTGGGCCCAGAAATTCAGTGAATTAAAGCAAGAATTAAAGTAGGAAACAAAACAGACAGCATAAAAGCTACACCAACACATATCTAAGCAAAAAGCAAGCCTTGAAAAGCAACTAGAGGAGACCAAAGAAGAACTATACCAGAAGATAATGAAGGCAATACAAGAAATTAGAGAAGAACACAACAGAGATATGGAAAAATTGAATGCAGATATTCAGGAAATGAAAAACATGCGGGAAATAATAAGCAACCACTTTCAACAACTTCAGAATAGAATGTCAGACCTAGAAAATAAAGTGACTGAGCTGCAACATACAGGCCATGAAGAACACAAAGTAAATAAAGAAAGCAGATCATCACAACGGCTGATAGATGATTCAAGGAGAAACAACCTCAGAATTATGGGAATCCAGGAGAAGACTGAGGACAAAACAAAAGGCTTAAAGGACATGTGCAGTGAAATTATGGAAGAAAATTTCCCAAAGCTAAGAAAAGAAATGAACATGGAACTATTGGAGGCATATAGAACACCAAACAACTTTGATTAGAAGAGATCCTCATCACGACACATCATAATTAAAATTCTAGAAACCCAACACAAAGAGAAAATACTAAAAGTGGTAAGAGAAAAACAGAAGGTGACCTACAAAGATAAGCCCATCAGGATAACTTCAGCTACTCAATCCAAACTCTAAAAGCAAGGAGACCATGGAGCAATGTCATCCAAGCACTAAAAGAACATAAATGCCAACCAAGACTGCTATATCCAGCAAAATTATCTTTTAATTTAAAGGGAAACCTTGAAACTTTCCACGACAGAGAAAGCTTAAAGAAATTTGCAGCCACTGCGCCAGTATTGCAGAGAATACTTAAAGGAAACTTAGACAGTGAAAGGGAGGCCAGCGACACCAATGACCCCAGAGGAAAAGCGACAACAGCTAGAGGAGAGTGAGCTGAGAAAAAAGTATGTTAGTAATCAGTGAAATATGAGTAAATAAGTTATGAAAGTTAAAAAATTCTGAAATAACTAAATTTGCCTTCATATCTGTCACTTTAAGTATATTTATGTGGTACAGATTTAAGTTCATTTAATGTAGCAATGTGATACAGTTTTAACTTAGTTTTATTGTAGCAATGCACTTATTAGGTCACTGATGAAAAGTCATCCTAAGAAAACTGATTGATGTAAAGATAACCCTGTGAATGTACAAGTATGTACCTTCCAGTATTCAGCTAAGGCATTTGAAATGTAACTTTTTCTTTCTCCTTTCCCAAATTTACTAGTCTTTTGAACTACATGCTTGTAGTTATTTTCTAATGTGAACTGGTGGGTAAGGCCAGGTTTAAGAACAACAACAAAGATACAGCAAAATATAGAAAAAAACATTTTGGTAAATATCCCATTAAAGGGAATGGTTGGATTCAGAGAAGGGGCATCAAGATTTAACTACCGCGAACCCATTCGAGGAATAGGAAGCTGAGGTAGAGTGGTGACTTGAGTGAAATGACTTAGGTGCGGAAGACTAATATGTTAAACACTGTACGGGTTCTCTGACTTGGAAAACCCAGAAGCAAGGTTTCTCTGATCTCACCCATGATTTTCAGGCCCTAACTATCTTGTTTGATCTCACCTGGTAAGACAACATCATCGTGATTATTGTTGTAACAACTTATTGTGAAAGTGGTAAAATATCCAATATTTGGACTTTGGCACATGCTTGGGCCAATGAGGCTCATGCCACACTTCCAACGACAATAAGCCCAGGGCTGAAGCAGTCCCAGATTGAACTCAAATCTTGCTCTCAGGCTGTTGACATTGGGGCTGAAAGAGACTAAATGATAATTTATCTGATAAAGGGCATTAAAAATGAAGTCAAATCAGGGCATGGTGGCTCATGCTGGTAGTCCTAGCATTCAGAAGGCTGAGGCAAGAAGATTTCTATGAGTACAATGCCAGCTTGAGCTACACAGTGAGATCAAAACCTACCTGCACTACAGAAAAAGACTCTGTCTAAAAAAAAAAAAAATAAGTTATTAAACCTATTAACTGCAACAAACTTCACAACATCCTTCCAGATGACAACAAGTCACTGGATACTTTACTAAGTACTGCTTACCTCCCTGATGTTGTTCAAGCTACAAAGACTGTCACTGTAGAGTCACTTACCCAAAATAAAGACCACATTCCCTCCAGACATTCAAAACAACTGCACCTATGAGCCTGTCAGAGATCTCTGCTTCCTTTTCTGATGACACTCAGATGAAACTCATTAACAGACAACCCCCCCCCCTCACCTTGCCACACACACACACACTTGAGTATGTAGCCAAGATTCTTTGAGTTTTGTAGAATTGTCTCATAAGATCTTCTTTCTATCCCCTTGAGAAGTGATGTAGAAGTGATCAATCCTTCATATGCTATCTCACGCGACAATGAATTCACCAATATGGAGTCTTTCCGATACAACAAAACAAAAAAGTACTTTACCTCAGGTATGTCTTACCTGTGCCCCACTGATAATTTCCCTTTCCTTTATTCTTAGTAAAGAGGAGCTGTCTTGGGCCACAGATAAAGTACATAATATACATATGTAAGAAAACTTCCTTTAAATTTTTTTGTTGTAATATTTCAAAAATCAAGGGTAAAAAAAGGTGAGCTGAAGGTTGGACACATCTGCTTTATATCAACAATGGGGTACAACAGGTCCCTAATTGTAGGATCTGCTGGTTCTACCATATGCCACGCCACCCAGACACTGCGCATCTGAAACAGCAAAGCATAGTCTCATTGGATTGAGGAAGGGAAGATTAGAATTCAGAGTTTTTGAATAGACTAGAATCTGTAAGGCAAGGAACCAAAGAGAAAAGACATGTAAAGGGGAGGGGCTTCCGAAAGTGTCTATGAAGATTCCTCATGAGTCCTTTGCTGAATGGTTGGCTGGATTTGCACAGGACAAAACTACATAAGGCTTAGCAGATGGTTGGAGAGAACAACAGAGATATAACAGGTCAGGAAGTATTAGGAAACACTGGGGTTTCAGCCCAACTAGAGTTGAGAGTGCTCATTAAAATACTGGGCCATTGGTAGAGACACCAGAAATAACACAGTTTAGGAATAAAGGCCGTAGTTTGGTGAGGCTTCCTCTAGACCTGTGCTATACAGGGCCTCAAATCAAGCCTGAACAATATCTTCAAAGAAAACAGACTACAAATATGCAGTCTTGCCAAGATATAAGTGGTTGAGAAATATCTTTTTTTTAAGCAAAACTACCATAACAAGGTAAAAAAATAAATCCTTTAAAATTCATGGTGACCAGTAATCTAAAAGTTAACATGCTTCAGACGAAGATAACAGAATCCAGAGTTTTCCAAGCTAATCTGTAAGATCTACAGAATAAAAAATTACTTAGCATGAAAAAAAAACCCCCAGAAACATTGACCCAAGACAACAAGGACAAAAGTTCAAGATAGCCCAGATAAAATGGTCAAAAATTTCAAGTATGTATATTTTCTATTATTGCATGACATGTTATCCCCAGATTTAGAGGCTTTAAAATAAACGCGTATTATCTTAGTTTGTGTTAGCCCAGAATTTGGGACCAACTCCTCTGGGTAGTTCTCGTCTACCATGAAGTTGCAGTGAAGACTGTGACTTGACCGTTGCTGGAGAATGAAATTCCAAGGTGGCTCTGTCACATTGCTGGCAAATTGATGCTTCTGTGGACAGAAAGCTTCAGTTTTTGTCACATGGACTTCATCTGGCTGCTCCCAGTGTGAGCGATCCTCAAGAGAGCAAGGTGAGGACAAACTTAAAGGAGCTGTACATGAGACATTTTTTCCAGCTGACTTTGGATTCAGGCACATCTACTCTTTTCTTACATCTCCAGCCCACTGGACTCCAACAGGTTTGCTCTTATAATCTGTGCAATCACGTGAGGCAATGCTTTCAATAAATCTTTTCTCAGGTCTTTCTCTGAGAGACAGGTAGGTAGGCAAGTAGCTAGCTAGGTAGCTATTTCTTTTTCAAAATGCTGGTTTTGTTTCTTTTCAGGAAACTAGTATATATGCATTTCTTGATTTCTCACTCATTGCTACTTTGTTAGTATGATCATCTCTGTGTGTTGTGGGTTTTTTTTTTTTTTGACCTTTGTATTTGGGGTATAACTTAGAAAGAAAGATCCTACAAATCATTTTCCTGAAGAAAAATGTAAAATTTGGATTCATAGCTCAGACCCAGATCGTCCTAGACTCCAAGGGGTGCAGAATCATGATCCTGAAATAGCCTATAGTTTCTACACATTAACACAGACTCTGCAGAATGGGATTGATATGGTCTAAAATTTTCCCTTAAAAGTTTTGGGTTGGAAATAGTAATTTCCAACACGACAGGCTTGGGAAATTAGGCCAAGTGTCAATTAATGGATTAATGTCACTATAAAAATGACTTGTGAGAGTGGGCTTACCTAAGTGCCTTTCACCACATGAGACCACGGCACTTCTCTGTAGGCCTCTTGGAAACAGAAAAGTAACCTGCTGACACTTTGATGTTAGAATATCTAGCCTCCAGAACTGAGAGAAATAATTTTCTGCTCTTTCCCCCCATTTTGTCCCTGTCCCTTTATAACTAGCTAGCTTTAGAGTTCACATAGGAAAAAATTCTCATGTTATTTCGCTAAAATTAAATACTAAAACAAGAAACTCTCCTTCTCTAATTTTTTCCTTAAGTTCTCATGAGTCTTTTGTTAGGTGGTACAAAAATGTTTTTGAAAATATGGCAACCTGTGACTCAAAGTTGAGAAACAACTCACTTTTTTGTGGTAAAAAATTTTCCCACCATTTTTATTAATATACATATGTAAAACATAATGTTTACAATAAAATTGAGTATTTTGTGCACATATATATTACATCAACTTTACAATCCCTTCCCATTTTGGGCCTTTCCACACCTTCCCACCCTACCTAACTCCTGCTATCACACCCATTTGGTTTTATAGAATGCCTGTATTCTGGGTTTCCCAAATCAGAGAAACTTCAAAATGTAGCTGCTATAAACTGACAATAAAGAAAAGAATTATCTTGAAAGCAGCCAGAAGAAAACAACATATTATCTACAGGGACAGCTCAAATGACAAGATTTTGTATCAGAGAAAGTGACACTTCATTTATAAAGAGCTAAAAGAAAAAAATTGACAGTGAAGAATTTTATATTCAGTTAAAAGATATCTCAAGAATGAAGTGAAGACATTCTCAGATTAAGGGAAACTAAGAGAATTCAGAGCTGTCTGACCCACTCAAAGAGAATTACAAAACAAAGCCCTTCCATTGAGAAAAAAAATAATACAAAAGACTTAAAACATCATGAATGAAGAAAAATGAGGGAAAATGGTAACTACACTATTCTTAAGTTTAGAAAACATGTTTGTTCTTTGTGAGGATAAAGCATAACATGGAATTTTCCTTGTATGTATAAGTAATATTGATATATGACAACTTTCACATAAAGTAGAGAAGATAAGGAGTTCTAGAAGGTGATAAGGTTTTCTATATTTCAATTAGCATTCTAGAATAATCATTTTAGCAAAAGTGCAAAGTATGTATATTTTAATCCTTGCTGAAAACACTCAAAAACTATCCAAAGTATAATCAAAACCAAAATAAATTAAAATGTTATGTATTTTTAAACATTCATATAACTCTAAAATAAGCAGTAGAAAGGAAACAAAATAATGGAGGGAGTGCATAAAAACAAATTGATAAATGGATATACCTAAATCCAAATACACAAATTATTTCATTAAACATATGAGATATGTCTATATTCAGCAACACAGAAGAATCTCTATAGCATATACCATTGTTTAGAATCCCAGAGTGCTGGAGCAATGGAGTAAGCTTCCAAGAGAGACTGAAGAAAGTACCAGGAGGGTTATTCTGAGACACAGGTGGATTGGAGCTAGTAGGCACTAACAAGGAAACCAAAGGTTAATTATGAGTTACTAGTGAGGACTTCCTGGCAAAATTTCATGGAAAAGGTGTGCAGGTCAGCAGTCTTTCCAGCCAAAACCCACATAGAACGCATACAAGGTCAAGAGCACAGGCCAGCACAATCCCACAGGAGAGTTATACAATTCAACACTCTTGTTAGCCAAAATCCCAGGACAAGGGTGTATAAGTCAACAGTCACACCTGGCAAAACTTCACAGGAGGTGTGTACAGGTCGGCAGTCCCACCCAGTCAAAATTCATGAAAGACAAGTACCACTCACCGGTGTTACCCTCCATGTTTAGTGGCAACGGGTTAGGTGAATTCTCTGCCAGCAACTCAACTCTAGGTTATAGCAGGGAAGGGGTTTAGAAGAGATTAACCCACACGGCAGTGACATCGTTGGCTCTTGTTCTCTGTCTGAGCAGCATTTCAAGGAACTGCTGACTCAGCGTACAGGCAGGAAGGCAGGTTTTACAGATAATACAGATAACATTTCTTTTTCCTCTTGAGAAGCAAGTTTTTGTTTGATCAGTTTCCAACATCTTTTAGGTAACACTGATGAGGACATTTCAGATCCTATTTACTTAGGATGTCCCCTTGATTTGGCAAAAGTCTTGGGAATGTAGAAGGGCTGTTTCAGAGACACGGTGCTAAATGTACTAGTCTTTTCTCGGGAGTGACACTCACGTTGGTAGGTAAAAAAGTAAGCTGCCGTACAAAACACCCATTATAATGCTGGTTAGGTCTTTAATACATGTTCACATATATCTGAATTTCCAGGTCAGTGGAAATGCAGCATAACTGGAAATATGTTCACAGCCACAACTCTTGAGAAAAAGTATCAAGAAAAACATTTTTTCTGTATAATTTTTATGACAAAACGTATTTATGTATACTTTATCATTAAAATTAAATGAAATAGAATTAATTTTAGAAGAGCATGTTGTTTGCAGTGCGCTGGTGGTACTACCATCTGGGAGTTAGTTTTTAAGTCCCCTGACTCAGGAGTGTATCCAACTGTTTTCAGGAGAATTTGTGTTTAATTGGCAGGCTCCAACCCTGAGCCATACAGGGAAGTGATGCAGGGAAACAAAGTTCCGGACTTACCTGCTCTACAGAGAAGGAAAGGGGCAAAGATGACATCTATTTGACAAAGCCAATCCAGTACAAGTGATTTCAGCCAAATATCTGCATCAAGTGTGGAATCAAGCCAGACACCAACAAAGCCCCGTGACTTCTATGCATTAGTAAAGAATGCCATGGACAAGTTAGTCCAAGCAGATGTCATGGCTCAATAACTCACACAGCTTCTAGTTCCTTCTCAAATGTCAAACCGCCTAGAAATTTCACATATAAATCTGACACACACATAATTCCCACGAGGTATGAGCTTTTTCCCTATTGTCTATAGTGTCCTCAAGCATAAACTAGACTCTTCAAAATACAGACCCAAGAGGACAAGGTCAGGAGGGGGCAGGAGCTTCTTCTCTCCATGTCTAAGCATCCCTCTGCTGAGCTACCTCGATGACTGACACAAGGTCCACAGCTTTTGGGGACTGCAGAGGGCTGTGGCCTGCACCTATGGCTCCATAGGACAGCCATGCCATTGTGGAAAGAAAAATGAGACAAAAAGATACCTAGCTCCCTATCTGAGGCTTAGACACACAGGGGTAGCAGGGAAACGTATTTTTTATACTCTCAGAGGTCTAACTGGGGAGATGGTGATAAAACAAATAAAGAAAAGAGGGGAGATTTCCAGAAAGAAGAGGAATTCAGCTAGAAAAGATGAGTTTAAGCTCTTTGCAAGAGGTCCTGAAGAGGCATGCCAGGGGGCCCTTGAGACAAGATTCTGTGTATTTCCTGCAGCACAGTCGACACAATGTTATCTTTCCAGGCCTTCTCATTTCCTTCTCATCCCTCCATGAACTTCACAGACTGAGAACAATGCTGTCACTTCTCAGGGACCCCTGAGGGTCTGCCTTCCTCTCTACTTTCTTCTTCCTTCATTTCTCCCCGGCATCAGGCATATCTCTTTACAAATGTACTGTGCCTGTTCTAGACAAGGGTACTGAGTGTAACTGCACAGTCACCACAAAACAGTCTCTTGTTACCAAGTATTTGTTGGGGTGAACTGAATTACACTGATGGAGGTTAACAGAACAGAATTTGAGAACCTTACTCTACTGTCATTATAATGAGAACCCAACCTCCATACAACACACTAGTCATAAAACTATGTCTTGATGGCTTCCTTAGGAATCAGAACGCAAGGTAAAGCTTTTTTGATAAGACTTCTTTCAAGGGTAAGGTAGCAAAAGTGAAGGACAAAGGTCGATGTGTGAGGTAAAGAGGGTAAGTGAACACAAGATGGCGTGTGCAGAGCTGTTCACAGGCTCGCAGTAACACAACCAGTTATTCAGTCATGCACGACGTCTGGGAGGGATTTCAAACCATCACTATGCCTCAGACGGTCTGTTCAGGCCTCGAAGAACCAGAACTTTATCTCTCAACACCCTCTCATCTATCATCTCTCACCCATAGGGTGTAAACTTCCCTATATTTTCTAGATTTGTGATCAGCTTCCTCTTCCACAGGTCTAGTACAGTCAGGTTGCTCTTGCAGAACCTTTGTGGTGAATAATCTAAGAGAAAGCATAACATGTTCCTACTTCCCTTTGCTTCCTCATATCTTTAAAAATTGTATGTAGCCTACATACAATTAGGAGTTAGTTTACGATCATGTAGGCATTGCAATTACAGTGGTATGAGACTCTGCCAGTGATTCCTATGTCCAAAGCCTCTGATGTATTTCTCAGATACTGAAAGCCAATTACGGTGTTAACAGAATCTACCTTGCAGACCTCCAGCTAACAGTCATTAACTGAGGACTATAGCCACTGGACTTTGAAATCCACCTGGGACTCAGTCCCTCATGCCTCCCCACCACACCTAGGCAAACACTGCTATAAGCTGTAGTGAGTTCAGCACCAGCCTGGGCTACAGAGCAAGACCCTGTCTCAAAAAAGTACTCTTTTATATACACAAGGAAGTATTACTCTTCCATTAAGGATACCAACTTTGGAGTCTTTTGTAGGAAAATGGATGTACCTTGAGACCATCATGCAAAATGAACCAGACCCAGAAAGTTAAATATAATGTGGTTTCTCCAATTGGAAAAAAAATCACACCATACAAAATGCAAAAGATATGGAAGACAGTAAGAAGATGGACTTTGATGAAAGGGAAAAAGGGGAATGAGATTGTGGGAAGGTGAAAGGGAGGTAATAGGTAATAAACAAATAAATATCAATGAGTGCAGTCTACATCCTCAATGTATCTGTTTAAATAAATCAAATATTGACTTAGTTTTTTCTGTATAGTTTGTCTTGAGATGTGGGTTTTCCAAATTCTCCCTTATGGTTTGAACTCTGTGTTAGTTCCGGTCCTTATTAACATGCTCAGAGGACATTACCTTGTCTTGAGCTAAAGTTTAAAAACACAAGAGTATGTCAATCTTATTTATAGCAGATCTATAGCTAAAAAAGTAAAGGGGAAAATCATGTCTTATTTTCTCTTCATATATCAAGAATCCTCTGCATGTAGCCCTGCTAACGTCTAACTTTCTGCCTTACAATGGTTGCCTTACATCCATTGTAGTAAGTTCATAATCTTGTGGCATTTTCTGATCATCATAAAAGGGCATAATAGTATAAAAGCCCTTAAGATTAATGTTATTTTCATTATCTAACAAAATATGCTGAAGTAAATTTTCAATTTCTTAGAAAAATATTTATGGACGGAGTTGGGGCTTTGAGTTTATCTACTTGTGGCTGGTAACTGACAGTGTAGTCATAAGTATCATTCACCCTTTCTGAAGTCCATGCAGAGGAGTCCTCAGGAGAAGCTGGTGCACTTTTGATTGCTCAGCACTTGCCAGGCAGAGCTACATCGGAGAAATGTGGATGTTGAGAATTGTAACACATAGCTTTTCTGAGGCATGAAAAGTCAAATTATGGACACAGGGTGAAATAATCAATGCATAGTTCATTTAAGCAGAAGAAGGACCTCATTGGGGCACCTTGAGTTTGCTGATCTACCAGAGGTTGTTGGCTTTGTATTGTTTTTGTAAAGCCATGGAGCCATTTATTAAAGGAGGTGAAAGGCCGAGAATTCTTCTGAACACACCTGTAAACCTTGCTGGTCATCATACAAAGATGAGTGTTTGCACCTAAAAGATACTAACTTGACAAAGACATCGAGTATATACTTACATATGTCACTATAGGACATTTTTTACTTAGGCTGTATTGGTCTTTTCACTTGCAAGCATTTTAAGATTTAAATTTTATCTGGCAATTTGGTCAGGCTGTGTTTACACTGGCTCAGGACAAACTTGTAATGTTGGCAGTCCTTTGTGACAGTTATTATTGGGCACTGATGCATAAGAACCATTTCTTATAATCTCTTGGCAAAGAGCTTTAGAAGCAGCTCTTAGGCTCACTTTACCTGCACTCCATTGATAAGTGTAATTTTATTAGTTCTGTAGTTGACGACTGCCATCTTAAGACCTTGGCTTAGATCTCTTTGTTTGCAGTTGTACTTGTATAGAATCGTAAGAGCCAACAAAATTAAAAAGAAAACCAGCCAAAACAGTTTCTGCAACAGTTTCGAGCCATATATATATATTTTAATTTTACCAAAAATAAACATATTTGGAACCTGTATAGTCAATTCAACCTCTTGTGCCAATCAATGTTTCTGCAGGCAAAGGCTAAGTCTCAGTAAAGCTTATAAGAGAAACAGTGGTCTAGCCAATGTCTCTTGCCATTTCTAACGTAAGTGCTACCATCAGTAGGCAAAATCATATCTCTGTTATTAAAAGGCTGATATTGCAGGTCCCTGTAAACACAAGTAGCCAGTACAAGTCAGTTTGACAATATTAAGACAATCATGAATAATCTTAATGTTATTTTCCTTCTGATCAGAGAAACTGAGATCTGGAAAGAGAAGCAAAGTAGGAGGACCAAGATGAGATCCTTCAACTTCTAACAAGGAAGTCCCTTGATGAGGAGTGTAGGCAGATAACTGAAATACTGAAGCAATCTTAAGTGATTTCTTTACCGGAAAACCAGAAGCAGGTATTGCCTTGATACATCCAGACCATCCCTGGGCTATTGTGTCTGGCTGCCTTGGTAAGTTTGAGTAGCCATTAGACCTGGATAAAGAAAGACCCTTAAAATCACATCTTAAAGTTACAAAAGTCACATGTAACCTGTTTATCAGGTTGTAGCCATCCCAAAGAAGGGGGTTTAGAGATAGAGTTGTTGTTTTTTTTTTTTTTTTTTAAAGGCAGGGTCTCATTCTACAGTCCAGATAGGCCCTGAACTCACTATGTAGTCAAGGCTGGTCCCAAATTCACAGCAGTTCTTCTGCCTCAGCCTCCCAAGTGCTGGGATTACAGGAATATGCCACCAAACCCAGTTTAGGTGGCACTGGGGAATTAAATCAAAGGGACCAAGCTTGCTAAGCAAGCACTTTAATCACTGTGCTATGCTCACAGCCCTGAGAGATTTTAATTTACTCTAGGCCTGCTGTTGTTTCTGCTCCCAGAAAAGAGAAATTTACTCAAACAAGAATTTAGTCATTAGGCTGTACCTTGGAATCCATTACTGAGAGTAACCAGTTAAGCCTAGGAAAAATACAAAAGTGCCTTTTGGTGTTAGGGGTTAGTAGGGCTGAGATGGCCCATCTGAAAAAGCTCAATACCTTGGGGCTAAAATGAACCTTAAATAGTATACCTGTTGGGGTAGTAACTGAGCCTTGGACTACAAGACTCTGTTTTTGAACTGTTAGAAGAAGAATTAAACCTAGCAAGTAAGATGTAAGTGTTACCATGCAATACTTATAAACATGAATCATACCTTTATTTACTTAATAATAATTTTATTTATAAGAGTGATAATGTTAGATTAGCATAGTTAACATTTAAATCTATATATTTTTAAAGTGCTTGCATGCAAAACTAGGAAAGTAATTGCTAGTGTACCTTAAGATTATAACAAAGACAAATATTATTCAAATTGGCTAATAACTTAAGCAAAACATTAGCAATTTTAAAGGCGTCTTTACTTTGCTTTGTCTTCCTTCTCTTTTTATTAGCCACTTGACTTGTAAAATGCTCCTTTTCACACTTCCTTGTTCCTTTGATCACAGAGTTATCTGACACAGATATTTTACATTTCAATTGGGGTTGCCTTTTAAGTGATAATAAACCCTCAGCAGCAAAAGGCAAATTAACCCTGTGATTGCAGTTCAAAAATTATCTCAGAACTATTTGCAAAAAAATATTTCAGGTAAGTCAATTAAATACAAATATTGGCTTAAACCATAGATTTTTAAAGGAACCCTACCAGTCTATCAAGATATTTTCCACTGGGTTCTTACTAATTTTTCGTGAGTTGTCTGTAAGGATTGTTTTCTCTCCCTATGCACGCCTAAAGAGGAATTTACCCGAAGTTTGTCATTTATTAGGATTTGGTGAAAGTTATACATTAAGAAATATGTATAGACACATTGCTTACTAACACAGAATGTTTCCCTGAATCTCAGGGGTTGAGGACCCTGGGGAAAACTGGAGAAGCAATTTATTATGGAGAAAACTGAAGCTAATAATGTTTTATACAGCTGTCCCCCCTCTTTTTAATATATTTTTGCCCATGAAGAGGGGAGTCTCTTGTGCCCAGGCAGTCCCTTGTGCCCAGGGCCAATTGTTATAAACACATAAGACAATTATGTTACATCAGAGTGCGCTTTTTAGATGTTTATTAGGCAAGATAGATCACAACATTTTTTCTTAGATGTGTCTAAATTTCAGTTAAAGTAGGCTGTCATTTATTACCTTTTGTCTTATTACCTGGGATTTCTAGTTTTGCTTGCAAAAATGCTAATTTTGAAACATTAAATGTTCTCCTCTAAGGAAACCATAAATCCAAATTATCTTTTTGGTCTTTCTGTTTTTGTTTTTGTTTTTCAGACAAGGTATCAACCCGTAGTCCAGGCTAATCCTCAACTCACTCTGGAGTCCAGGTTGGCCTTGAGCTGAGGAGAATTCTCCAGCCTCGGCCTCCCAAGTGCTGGATTACACGTGGACACACTACATTCAGCTTATGTGGTGCTGAGGAATTGAAGCCTGGGCCTTGCACTTGCTAGGCTTTAACTGCTGAGCTATGCCCCAGTCCAAGTCAAGTTATCTTTAATTAGATTTCCCCATTTTTCCAAATATTTACAAGTTGAGCTTTTGTTATTATCAAACACAAAGCCAGTGGCAGTTTATATCCACAGTTTCTTCTTTGAATTCTTATTTCCCATTTTTCTGAGAACTGCAAGCTTTTCTATGCCAGATAAAGAGTATGCTATTTTTTTTTTAAACACGGTCTCCCTCTGCAGTCCAGGCTAGTCCTGAACTCACTATGTAGCCCTGGCTGGCCTAGATCTCACGGCAATCCTCCTGCCTCGTCTTCCTGAGTGCTGGGATTATGAGCATGTACCTCCATGCCTGGTTATTAGGTGGTGCTGGGTAATCAAACCCAGGATCTCATGCTTCCTAGACAAGTTCTCTAATGTCCCCCAATCTTGGGATATATGTATTGGATCAGTTTTATGTGCTGGGAGTAGCTTTTCAGATTTTACCCTAAGATTGGGTCCTCCCACTGTGTCTTGAGGTGGCCTGCATGTTATTAAGGAAATCTGAGGCAGCTCAGCTCTTACATGTGTCTTCCTGGCCAAACCAATAAGTTTAAAAAAGAAAAAAATCCAGGAATAGGGTGTTGTTGTGTTGCCTGTGCCCTAACATTTGTGGTGCACTTTTCCTTGACACCTCTACTCTGATGAGTTAGAGAGAACTGTGCTTCTTATATTCGATGTCAGGTACTCATAAACTTCCAGAAGATGCCACAGAAAAACACATAACTTTGCATTGGAGAAGTGTCAGGAGACAAATATTAGCAATTACCAAAATGAATGTTTTAAAAACAAACCAAAAATAAATCAGGCAGTTGCAACCAAAATGCCTTTAAAGATCTTAAAGAGAACAAAACCAAAAATAAGCTGAAAAGTCAGAAACTAGAATAAAACCAAACAAACCAACAAGACAGAATGCTTGTTAAAGCAATCAAATACAACAGATACCTTAAAATCATACACTTTGAAAGCAGATCAACAAAAGGTTTCCAAACAAACAGAATTCTAACAAAACAGCTCAGAATAAACCAGGACCGTTGACCAAAAGAAAGAGAAGTCTGAGACCCAGAGAGAATTCACACCAAAACTCACTTGAGGAGGCAGTGCCAGAGTGGGTCACAATGGGTAAGTCAAAATGGGACTCACGTTGGCACCTGACACCACTCCAGATGACTCCTTCGGTGAAACATGGATCATCCTTGGAACTCCATGTAAAGATGCAAAATTGTTGACGAAAAAACATAGCTCTCACCTCAAAGAGAATAAGAGAGAGTTTATTCTAGAGACAAATTTGAGTGATCGTGGCCCGGGAACATAGATTCTAGCTATTCTAAATACCAATGTTCCAACATATTAAGTGCTTCATGTAGTATTTCTAGTTACAGAACAGAAAAAAGTCATTAACGCAAGCACTTGGCAAAAAAAAAAAAAAAAAAAAAATGGTGGAAGTATCATCTAGGCAGGTTGCATTAAAGCAGAGAAGCTTCTATTGTAAGTCTCAATTACTATATGATGACATTCTTAGCCCTTGGGTTGGTGGAAACTGGGATGCATTCATAGATTTCAAAAGGGTTTATGTAGTAATCCCAAAATATGCAGTCAGGGAGAATACTCAATGATGATATTGAGATGACAATGTGGCCATCAAAGGGGCTAACGTATCCCAACATAATGTAGTTGTGTAACATGTCCATAAAGCAGTCTAAGAATAGATAGATGTTTTAGTGTTTGCTGAGTTGGCAAATGAATACAGCCCGGTTGATTGACTTCTTTGTCTTTTTAATAAATCCAAACATTTGAAAGTACAGGATGTTAAGAACATAAATCCTGTCATCATCTCCAAATATCATTGCAGTAAAAAAAACAAATATTCACACCCTTTCAGTCATAAGATTGACCTCCCAACCTCGTCTGCGTATCACTGACACAGAAAAGCAAAGACTCTCTTACTTTTTTAAAAAAATGAAGTTTACATTCTATTCTAAGGCATCTCCAAAAAAAAAAAAAAAACAAAAAACAAAAACCTTTTGGGACAGGAGACTAGGACTAGGAGAAAATCAGAAATTTACAACAAAATATTCAAGTTGACAGAAGTTTTTTGGGAAAGAAGGAATACATTTCTGGACCCAAGCAGCCCCATGCTTTTGACACTGTTTGGGGGACCCATTAAGACACACAGTTTCTGCTGCAGGCCAGGCAGACCCAGGGACTGGTTGATTCCCTCTCTATCCTATTTACATGGAGATCTCAGTCAATCAGCATCTGTTCTGGGGGTCAAAAGAGGACCCAAATAGACTAAATGCTCTTTTGGGATCACATCAGCCATTGGAAAATGTACTTTCTCATTCAATAAACTTGTGCAGCTTTGAGTTTTTAGAATTTATCATATATTTTTTTGCCAACATCATGCCAATGCTTGAGTCACTAGAGCCTTGGGAGAGACCTGTAGCCAGTAAAGACCACATGTGTAAGCAAACATTTCACTTCGGTTACTGAGGGCCAGAGAAGCTATGGCACAAACCACACGCCCTGTCTAATTTTTGTTCAGATCTCAGGACCTCAGGACCTGGGGCTGAGGACTCCTCTCTGATAACACTTTCTCCCTTTCACTTTCCTCACACACAAACTCTTCTCAAACTGGCATTGGGTCAGTCAGATGTTTTTGGTAGATTCAAAGTAATGTTTTAATTTAAAATATATAGTTATCTAGATGCAGTAGCACACACCTGTAGTCTCAGTGTCTTGAGAGGCTTCAACCAGAGGATCACTTAAGACTTAGGACTTCAACACTAGCCTGCACAACAGGTTAAAACCCTGTCTGAAAAGTAAACTAAACAAAACCAGAAACAACTCATTATGAACTAGTTGTTCTCTTAGGCTATTTTTCTTGCTTTAGTCACTAGATGGGGGCCCAGGAGAAACCCCAAAGAGGAGATGGGGGCCGCATCTTACTCCCCTGTCCACAGAGTATGCTCATTGATTCTTATCACTGAGAAGCATTTTACGATGAGTTCACGGGAAGCACAGGCAGATTTATTAGACAGAATTAGAAATAATAGAAAATAGAGACAAAGCCTTAACTCAAGTAGTTTACAAAGACACGTCTCCGGTGAAGAGTATCATAATGGCCTTTTAGCAAAGAAAGTCCATCTTTTATGGATTTTTCTCGAGGTGGGTCAGGGTTGGGTTGTTCATTATCCCAGTTCCAGCTTTGCAAGATGCCTGTATGAGATCCTTACTGCTTGAGTGGGCAATTTGGTCTCCATTAGATCATTGTTTCTCCTTGAAGGAGACTCAGTCTTGAGAAGGCTCTGCTGAAATCCAAGGCGACCACAAGTTCAAAACAATGATCAGAGATTGCTGGATAGTATATTTCTGCAAATCTTTTATCTTGGTGTCCTCAGTCTTGAAGGGGGATAAGATATATTGTATAAATTTAGCGATAATCAACTTTTGCCAACTTTTAGGCAGATACTTTCTGAAAGATTAACATGCCTAAATCCAGAGCTGAGAAGGAACTGGTCACAAGTTTTTAAGATAATAAAGGAGGCAGATACAAATCAAAGGTCATGCTTTGCTCTGTTTTTAATTATCTATAGGGCACTTATAGATCCAAGGGAGGAGTCTCTCAGTTTTTTGTTTGTTCATTTGTTTGTTTGCTTATTTCTTTTAGTGAAATGTGCTTTGAAGTCCCTGAGTGCCTCAGGAGAAAACATATATAATGTGTTTAATGAGTAAGAGGTTAAGGATCCGGGAGTTTGTTTTTTCTCTATCTCTATGGTGATCTCTGTGTCAGCTTAACCTAATACTTGAGAATGCATAGATTTTAAAGAATAGAAGCTATGTAGCTCATAGTCTGAGGCAGGAAGTCTAAGACAGGATGGCTACATCTACTGAAACTCAACATAGTGCTTCAGCTCATGGCAGCAAATGAGAACTCACTCAAGTGAGGAAGGCATGAATCCACTTATGATTTCTATATCCTCATGCGTCAATCACCCCCCCCCCCCCACTAGACTTCTTGTCTCAATAATGCTGTATTTGGAACCGAAGTCCAACACAAACGTTGGAGGGACCAAAAGGTATTCAAACCATAACAGATGCCAACAACTTAGAAACCAAGCAAATTTTCATAAACTCTAAATGTATAGCCTATTTAAATCTTTCTGCCTGAAAATATAAGATAGTGACGTTTACAATATCTGCCCCACAGTCAGCACAGGGCCTGCGCCACCGAAGAGAAAAAGACTGTCTTGCTTTTTCCCACTGAGCAGCATCAAAGACTATTGGGATGAAACAAGACTCGAGGTTACTAGTCACCACCATCCACTTCCTTCTTCAGATGAGGCTACTGATGGATAGGGGCTCAGAGAATATGATCACAGTTATTACTGATTGGCAGTAAAACCGAGAGAGAGTTTAGACTTTGTTTTCTGACTCTGTAGCATTTTTCTTCAAGTCTCCATCATGCTTTGGAGATGAGAAGGTAAGGAAACTTTTCTTATTCTGCACCGGTCATAGTATTTGATATCTGCTGTCAAATGATCTACAAGTATATCTGAAAACTTCAGTCTCCAAGCTCTTGTGAGCCCAGTGAAAGAAGGAAAAGTAACATGGTAGCTTTTCACTAAACATTTTCACAAACTTCACAGTTCTGCCTATAATGAAGGTGCTCTGTCAAATTATTTCCATTGTGCTTTAGTTCTTTGCTGTGTTGTACCTTTCCACACCAGAGTAAAATTTTGGCTTGGTCTTCCATAGCCAAGAAGTCCGTTGAAGATCTTTCATGATAATCAGAAAAGGAATCTGTCTGCTCCTCAAAGATAAATTTGAACCATCACATTTAACAAAACAGAAAAATTATTCATAGTTCTAGCTACTGAGTTTAAATATATACAGATTTAACATCAGTTAAGAGAACCAAAAATGTTTTATAAAGTTGCTTGGAAGATATTGTATTTTTAATATTGCAAGGCTGAAGCAGCTTGTGAGTGGTGATGAAAGACCAAAGAATAGGGAAGAGGGTTGCTCTGTGGTGGAAAGAAAGGAGGCCCAGTTAAGGAAGAGCAGACCACCAAATTTTAAGGTTCATCAAACACTTTGACATAATCTCAATAATTTAAGAAATTACAGTCCAAAGAATTGGAAAATTTAGCCAAAAGAAGATATCTAATTCATTATGGGGACATGTGAATGGGTCAGACTTCTTAACTCCCTAGTTTCTCTCCTCCACAGACAGCATTTCACAGAGGACAAGTGGGCCAAGGCACCACAGAAGGTCCTACAACAGTGGTCTCAACCGTTTTCTAAAAAGACAGTAAATCCAATTCTCTGTGAACCCTTGAAGGAGCTGCCAGTTCGCAGGGTGTCCAACATAAAAACCAGTCACAACGAGTGTGTGGATCAGAGAAGGGGATAATTCTTCTTCTTGCGCAGGAGTGCTTAGTCCTCAAACTGGAAAGTCTGGACTGAGACCCTAAAATGCAGCCTCTCCTCTGCTCAGTTGCCAGTATTTGCTCTACCTCAGATAGAAATGGCTTGCTTGGAGACATGAGAAATATTCTGCCAACTCCATGGTCCTCTATTTCCAGAGCACTCCGCCTAATCCCTTTACTCCTGTGTCTTCAGGCTGCCTCCACCACCTTCATGCATGTCCGGAAGGCCAGCTCTGTTTTTCACTTCTCCTTGGCAGAGGCATCATGCCCACATTATGATGTGGCATATTTTCTGAATACAGTGAAAACACTGGACGAATGCAACCTCCGCTCACCTTTCTTTTGTCTGTTTTCAGATTCTGAACATGGATGTGGAGACTCTGGCCCTTCTGCTGAGTCACCTGCTACCATACACTCATACAGAAGAGAGGCAGCAATGACAGAGGAGAACGGGGAAGGAGATGCTCGCTATTTATAAGGGAATGGGATTCTCACAAGGAAACAGACGTGGCTGGACCACTTCTACAAAAATAGTGAAAGTTTGACTTTTAGACTCTGAGTCCTCTGAAAGAAACCAAATAATTCAGTCTATTAGTCTGCCCAGAGAGTAGACCTAGAGCATCTGGAGCCTGAAAACTCTCTGCAGGGGCTCTTCTGGCAGGATGAAGGATTCACATACAGATGATCCTCACTGCCCACAACTGTTTTGGAATCAGTGGCTTTTCTTGGGCTGCAGAAGCATAAGCCACAGCATCCAGCCATCTTGTGGCCTTCCTGAAATTAGAACTGTTGTGCTTCTTACTCACTTCTTGTCTCACAGACTTCTTAACCTTTGGACCCATGTGTGTCCTCCCTCCTACCTTACTACTCCTGCTTGAGTGTGTTCTTGTGAGGTCAGAAGGCGAGAGGTCAGAGACATGTTGGACAGGCACCACGCTTCTAAATTATGAACAGTCATGAATATTTTGATACACAATATTGTTCTTATTCAGGCACAGTGAAAATTGCATGACTTTTTATGATAATGACCTAAGCATATCTCATCTTTTTTTAATTGAAAGAGAATACTAAAAACAAACAAATAAAGAGGCAGACAGACTGGCAGACCACCAAAATCACCTGATGAACAGAAATCTGATCTTGTGACAAAGAAGGAAAAACAATCCCAAGAAAGAGGCAAGAGTGCAATTTTTTCAAGAGGAGAGATACATATTCTAGAAGACACTTTTAGTCTACTATATTGGAGGAAATGGGAAGGGAGAGGAAGAGCCAAGTATCTTGTCAAGGATCCGCCGATTTGGCAAGTGAGGAGCTATTGAGAACCACTGGGAAAAAATTCGAGAGGACTTGTGAGCAGGGTAGGAAAGTCTTGGAATTTTGGGAACTAAGATTCTAAAGGGCTTCCTGGGGAGTACTTCTAAAATTATTCCTAGGCTTTCCAGGAATAGGGTTCCCTCAAGCCACAAGAGAAGCCAAAAGCCTAGAATAAAGCCAAATAGTAAATACATTTCTTGAAAGTTTTGATATTAGTGCTTCTTGATGGGTGTTCAGTGTGGTGTGAAAATATAAAGTTGATTCTGGCCTTGAGAGGGCTCGAGGAGAGACAGGATGGGCTGGAGCAAGGCAGAAGAGGGTTCTAATCCTGCTGTAACCTCCTTTCACTTTCTAGTCAGCTGGATTTCTGTTCACTTCTACTGTGTATATTTGCCCCGTATATATCTAGCGCTTATTTGACACATGTCCTTAGCCCTTATTTTTCTTTCAAAAGAAGGCTTTGTTGTTCTAATCTTGGCTGATGGAATGTGAAGCCCAGAATTTGTAAGAATAATTGACTGAGGCTCTGGATTAAGGAAAAGGACATTGCCTCATTGCCTCATAAAAAATAAAGAAGTCCAAAAGATCCCGTGACAGGGCACTGTAAACAGGGCAAACCCATGACCTCACATGATTAACTGATGTCTCAGTTTTTCTTCTGGACGAAGGACACCAGTGGCAGCATTTGTCCTTTCTCTATGGCATTATTATCCCTGCTATTGCCTTGATGTGGCGTACTTCTAGACACGGGCCTAGTATTTCAATAGCAACTTTCCTCTCCCATATGTCATCAACTTCTCTTTCTAGCCACAGAAACCAAAGGCAAGCAATGGCAGTGACACAGCCCTGCTGGGCTTAAGCAGTGCCCTGGAGCTGGCAACAGAGACCTTAAAAAGAACTATGGTAGACCTTTCAGTCTGGTATTGCAGTGACATGTAGAACTGCGGTCACTGGATTGAATCTATCCTCTATTTCAAAAGAAAGATAGTTAGTCAGAACTGCAGTGCACAGAGAAAAGGAAGGTACCTGAACAATGTCAGCGTCTCCCTCTGGTTTACCTTCCTGGCCTTTCCTGACAAAAACTGACTATCTGATGGGAACGAAAAAGCTTGGCATGGAAGACAGAAAAGTCAGATGCAAACTTTCACGCCTGCACAACTGCCCACTCCCTGCCAAGAACTATACTGTTGCAATGCTACAAAACTTGGACTATAAAAATTATAAGTGAATTCTATCATGGATGTTTTCTATTTCTTTCCATTCTCTCATCAAGTTACTATGCTTTTCTGTTTTGTACTGTAGTAGCATTTGTCTCTCATAAGCAAACCCAGTGTCAATTTTTGAGGATAACATGTGAGGTGGAAGAGGATAATTTCAGGCTTAAAGGCAATTTCAGTAAGGCTATAAGGCCATGAAGTCATTTACATACATTTTTATAGAAGTATTACATGCATATTTCTATATTTTGTGCTAATTTTATTCTCCCCCTCCCCTCGATCCATCACTACTTGCACTTTGCAATAAAATGGGTGGGACGATTTAGTATAGTTATTAACTTATGATTAGTAAAACACAGCCCTTCCTCAGACCAGTCATTTTCCATTAGCATTAGCACTAGATCCCGTGGAAGCTTTAACTCGATTTCCCAGGACACTGATCATCAGTCACAATATTATAACATTACCTGCAATTCCAGTCTTACACCTTATGTAGAATGGTAGTAAATACAACATGAAAAGTAAGAGTCAAACGTTCCAGTCAGTCACTAGTCATTGGTCCTGTCTGTCATCATACCACATGACCAAACTGTCCCCAGAAAAATGCCCCTCAGGTTGTAGGGCTTCCAGTTACCTTGTCAGGTTTCACAAGCGGAAGAGGTCTTGGCAATGTATTGTCTCATTCTTTCTGACACGATTAAATTAAGAAAGAAAATTGTCTCTCATTCTGAGTTTATCATGAGGCACAAATGGGTCCCTCTTATTTCATAACTTAATTATTTGCTTCAGGTATTATTTTTCCATCTCTCCAATTTCATTTTACCTAAACTTTTTGACATTTGGAAGAGAGCTGACATTCAGCATTGTTCTGATCTAGACTACCAGCAGCAAGACTGATCTCCTGAATGTCCTCCCCTCTGCCTAATCGCACTAATAGAAGGTCGTTGATATATAGGTTCAGGACTATTGACTATGGTTGCCATTCGGGAATAGAGCTGCTTTCACTGTTGTCCCCAAGTTTACCTGATGAGATGAGCCACAGCCTACCCCATTGGACTCTTAAAAATTCTGATGTGAAACTTTAGAATATTGTCACTGTTTCTTGCTTAGGGCTTATCCCTGCCCCTAGACCTTTCAGTTACAGCAGGTACTAAGATCATTGCATCAAGCAGGAAAAGAAAGAAATTTGAAGTAATACAGCAAAAAATGTAAAATTGTAGTGATATAAGGAAGAAGTGTAATCAACTTGACAGCTATGTGAGGACGCTTCCCTCTAGGAATTGTTCCCCAGCTCTCTAAAGTCTCTACCTCTCTTGTTAGCATTCGGAACATTTCTTTTTGGCACTTTGTGAATGGGAAGGATGTTTGGATTTCTTGCTTTGCGTTGCTGAAGTACCCTGATGTCCACTCATTGGAAGAAACATATGCGGGCATCCAAAAAGCCAGGACATGCTCTTACAACTTTAATGGGCATCGACATGCCCTACTTTAATACACACCTTAAATTTCAGTAGTGGTTTCCATACGATTTTGCCCATTCAAGCATCCATTTAGGTCAGCTCCCACTGCCCATCTGGATCGCATATATAGCAGTGCCTTTGGTCACTGCACATTAGACACTAAGAACCCAACCCTAGGAGTTTTCATTGTTAGTCAATACTTCCATTCTGGCAAGGAAAACAGAATGCAGCTCCACGCATCAGGTTGATTAGCTACATTTTGCAACCAGAGCCTTTCCATTTGCCAATCTTACTGTGGTGGCCTTCCAAACAGGATTCTACCCATCCACTTTTAAAACTCCATTCGTTACCTAAGCAGCTCTTGGTTGGTTAAAAGTGCAGGTGACAAAAGGATCTAGCAGCTGCCCAGGTGGTTCCAAAGTCAATATCTGCAGAGCAACGTAGAGTTATTGTCACATTTTCACAGATATGCATGTGTGCATATACATACGGGTATATAAATTCTCTTCCTGAAAAAAAAAAACCTGGTTTTCTGGTAGGGCAAGAAAAATAGGTTTTACTTTCATGAACTAAGTCTTAATACTATTTGTTCTGGATATAATATTCAAAATGACAAATACTTTCATGACTAGATTATAGTGTCAGTTGCCTTGTCAAGGATGCAAACCATTTCTCCTCTGAAAAGCATGTGCGTTGTAGACTTACAGCTGTGAATGACAGATAAAAGAAAACACACTTGAAAAAGATACCACGTGGCAGAAAAGAATTGGTTTCGTAAGTTTAAATACGTCTCCACAACTGGCAGTGGAGCAAGGCATGGTGGTGCAAGCTTGCAGTCCTAGGAGTCTGGGAGCCTGCAGTGGGAAGACCTCAGTTTTGAGCCTAGGCGACTTAGCAGCTTACTTAGACCACATCTCAGGACAAAGAAAAGAGAGAGAAGAAGGAGGAAAGGAAGGAAAGAAGGAAGGAAGGAAGGAAGGAAGGAAGGAAGGAAGGAAGGAAAAATGAAAGAGCTGAAGTTTAGCCCTCAGTTCAGTACTCAGTACCACACACACACAAAAATAATCTTAGCAATGAAAACCTTTATATAGGCATTTAATATCTGAAAAAACTAGTATATCCAATAATAAAAACTTTAGAATGGAAACCAGAAAAATGATAGTCAAGGAAACCTATCCAGAGGTCGCTCCCTATACAGCGCCAGCCGCTCCACCTCCCTGTCCAGGTGGACCTTCTCCTTCACAAGCCCCAGTGGGCCTCCGGTGTCAGAGCTGGCCTCTGGCCTCTGTCTTTACACCCACGTTGCCTTCTCCCTTTCTGCTATTGTCGCATGTGGCTTGTTAAATGCCTTCACAGTAACTCCAAATTCTGACCCTGCTGTCCTTAATGATCTTGCTTTCTTCCACCCTCAGCCTCCAGGTCAGCCTCCAGTGTCTCCTCCCCCAAGAGGTGATGGCACATTCCTCATTTTACACGTAAGGACTGAAGGCTGAAGAAGTGTTTTGGAGAAGGGGACGTAGGAGCCAGGTTAGCTGGGGGCTGGCTGGCGGTCCTTGGAGTATAACCAAGCAGGAGGTCATGAGGACTGGAGTGGTTGTAGAGGGGAGTGGGTTCTGCCAGGTGTAGGTTTTGAAGGGAGACGAGATCAGAGATTTTGGCAACGGTAGGGGCAGGCAGTTGGTACACGGAGGGTAGTTTAGAACACAAAGAAGGTGAAAACAAACAGCAAGGAAAGCCTGGGCATAAGGAACCGCTTCCTATTTTTCCAACTGGTGTATTGGCCAGGAGGCACCACAAGGGAGTCATGACCCAGGCCCAGTGGCCAGAGGTCAGGCCTACTGCTAGGACTTTCAGTCAGACCAGACGGATGGCACCCCTGGCAGAGGTTGTCTGTAGGTGGGAAATGGCCTTGAAGGAAAAACTTAGTCCTATTGGCCAGCCACCTCTCAGGGATCATTTTGGCACCATTAGTGCTAGGTCCAAGAAGGAGCCTAGAAGAAACTAAACACATGACTAGCAGCCAGAGAATCTGAAATTAAACTTTATTGCTCTCGTGATCTCATGCCTTGGAAGCCCGTGTGGGCATAAGGTGCCCCTGGGATCCTAGACTGTGCTGTGCTAGGCACAGGGGTCACAGGAGCACCCTACGTCTGGACTTGTTTCTACAGCATAAGGCATAGAGGCTAAGAAAGGGTGAGGGATGGCTCATCAGCAAGAGATGGTGGCAGGCGGGAAGGAGGTAAGGCAGTGGGCGGGGTTACCTGGGCTCAGTAGACAGTGAGTGAAGGTGCAGTGTGAGACCTGGGCTTAGTCTGCAGGCCTGGAGCCCCTGGCCTTTGCTCACTGTGTGTGCTGGTGCTGGTGGCTGGCTGGAAGACCTGGCTGGGCTGTAAACAATGGCAGAGGGTGGAGACACCCTGGCCTTCCCAACAAGCTATGGTCATGGTCGTGGGTGGGGAAACCAGCCCTAGCTCTGCTGGGAGTGATGGCTGTGGGCAGGAAGATACCAGACCAAGTCCATGGCACCTGATTGGCAGCTGGGGGGAGACTCGGGCCTGCCTCCTTGGCAAGAGATGATGGTGCAGGAGATCTGTGCCTATCTCCATGGCAAGTGGTGGTGGAAGGGGGGACAAGGCCCAGGATTGCAAGGAGTCATGGTGGTGGTGGGTGGGGATACCTGGGCTCCGTCAACAGTGGGGGTAGGTGCCGGGCCTGGATGCCCTGTCCTATATCTTCTGCGAGTGCTGGTGCTGGTAGCGGGCTGGAAGACCTGGCTGGGCCTACATCTGCTGCATCTGCTACACCTATTTTGAGACAGGATCTCACATGTCATGTTAATCATGCATATATATTCCACACAAGTTGTTATGTTGTCCCAGGCTGTTTTTGAACTTGCAATCTCCTGCTTCACCCTTTCATATCCCTGAGATTGCAGAGGGCACCACCATTCCCAGTTTGAAACCAATCTTGCTCTATCTCTAAACCTCATAAGTGAAGTCTTGTTCCATTCAATGCTTTACAATGCTGTGTTTTCCCTGATTACACTGATACTCACATGAAAGGAGCAGAAGAGTTTGGAATCCTTCCTACTACTTGGTAAAGAGTATAAATATTCTGCTTCTCTGGGATTGATAAGCAATGTACAATAATCTGATTGACAGTTCTGCTTAACACAGTACTGTAGAAATTCAGAGCCTTCTCTATGCACTGTGAAAACAAGCAGATACATAAAAGGGAATCTATGTCATGAAGAGAATGTGACTTGGGATTTGTGTTATTTCATATTTGATCTGCACATAATAGCATATATTTATGGGGTACAATGTGATGTTTTCATAATGCAGACATTGTATAATGATCCAACTATAGCAAGTAGCATATGGATCACCTTAAATAATTCATTTCCTTGTGTTGGGAATATTCAAAACCCTTTCTTCTAGCTATTTGCAAATATATGATACCTTACTTGCTTAAACTCTAGTTATCCTACTTTACAACAAAACATCAGAATTTAATCCTGTTAACTGTAACACTGCACCTGTTAACAACCTTTCCCTGTCTCCATCCCTACTTCCCTATCCTTCTAGCCTCTGATAACCACGATTCAAGGCTTCTATGATAACCAACATTTTCAGCTTCCATGTGTGAGCGAGATCATGCAGGATTTTCCTCCTGTGCCTGACTTATTTTACTTAATATAATGTCTTCCAGGTTCACCCATGTGGTAACAAATGACAGGGTTTTATCCATTTTAATGACTGTATGATTAATATATGTTAATCATGCATGTATATTTTACATATATATATAAAAGAAATTCAATACAAACAGCCAAAAAAACCCCACAAATCATCTGATTTAAAAATGAGCAAGAGATTCAACTGACATTTCTAGAAAGAGTATACTCAAATGGCCAATGCATATTTTTAAAAAATTGTTCAGTGCCACTAGTTGATGCAAATCAAAATCTCAAAATGTGCTTTGGTGTCTTACAATACAAACCTCTATCCTATTTGTGACCTTGACAACTCAAAAATATGAGAGAGTGGGAGGGTCAAAAGAGAGAAGGGAAGGATTTGTAACTTTGTTATGACATGTATGTGCACAAAATACTCAAGATCAATGTAAACTTATGTACTGCACTTGTACATACCAATAAAATGGGGAAAAGAAAAAATACAAAGGTTAAGAGAGAGCAGGGAGGTCTCATAGGTGTGGCCTGGAGGAGGAGAAATGGATGGATGGCCTGACTTAAATAGCAGGAAAGAGAAGCAGCTACCCAGATGCCTCAGGACCTGCCCAGCTGTGAGCAATACACCTCTGATGGAAATTCTTGTTTGGCCTCACACATAGCAACCGGGAACCTCCAGCAAGGTAAGAAGCATATCAAAAGATATAAATGTTTTCCATGAAATTCTATGTGTCTGAGACCATTGTCCCTTGAGCAAGAGAATGCATTTATGCAAAGACTATTCAAGAGGTAAATATATATATATATATATATATATATATATATATATGTACATATGTCTATGTATATATATGTATATATGTCTATGTATATATGTGTGTGTGTGTGTGTGTGTATGTGTGTCTATATATATAAATAATTTCATATGAAATACTCAGAAAAGGCAAATTTATAAAATTTATAAAAATAACACAGATTAAATTTACCCAGGGCTAGGGACAGCAATGGGAATTAACTGTGACAGGGCATGGGGGATCTTATTAGAGCAATAAAAATGTTCTAAGATTGATAGTGAGGTGGTTATATACCACTTGGTAGAGTTATTTAAAAATCATTGAGTTTTACACTCAAATTTTGTGACTTGTAAAGTAGACTTTGATGAAGTGTTTTTTAAAAATCAATCCTCAAGTCCTCAATGTGTACATCCATGTGATCTCTCCTAAAGACAATCTGCTGGAAAAACATTTGTGCTTCTAATTTCTTTAAAATTTCCTTCTCCAGCTCATGTAGTGAGCCTAGCTCAAAAAAGAAAGAAAGTTGTGGTTTTCTCCACTTCTTGTTTTTACTATGGTATGTTGACTCCTGGTGAAGGAAAATCACTGTTATTGCAAAAAGACTATTCTGCAAAAATACTAATATTGGTTATCAGTGTACCTCCTTCCATGACTGATGACTCAGGGCTTCTTAACTTTATTTTTAACTTGCTGAAGAGTAGAGCCTGGTATTAGAAATTACGTACTTTCTCCTGTGTTGTGATGTCCTGAATTCTGATGTTGTGGAATGGGGTAGGGATGTGTTGATAGTTTTACTTAAGGACTTCATCTTTCCACACTTCAACTCTTACCAGGGAACACATATGAGGAAAAAAAAAAAAAAAAAAACAACCCAGCAGCGTTGACACAAAACACACAATGCTGTGACTGTCGCGGAGTTTCAATGTAAGCGATTATTTTTCACCTCTTCTCAACATTCACTCATACTGTGTGTTATTAGCCAGGGAGAAGACTGCTTTTGAACACATAAACCCACACTGTTCAGTGATACTGCAAAAATTTTCAAGATACACTGGATAAAAGTTATGAATAAAGATGTCATTTGATTCTTCAGATTCAATATGAGTTGGACAGAAAGGAGGTACAAGCATAGCTAACCAAGTCACATCAGGAGACGCACACTCCAGCGCATGTGCACGAATCCCAGTTAGGCCCTTGAGGCTGCCCACTTTCACGCTCTGTTCGCATTTACTGTTCGCTTTGGATGCTCTTTGGTTTTCTATTCTCAAACACCTTGTTTACCTCCACTTCCCCAGAGAAACTCAACAGGACACTTTGGAGAAGTCCGTTTCTGAATAGGTTCCCAATAAATGTTAACTGCATAAACTGAAAACTAGTGCATTCTTAGATTCTGGGGGTTTTGCCCTAAAATAAAATGAGACATGATTGGAGCAGGGGGGAAAGTAAGGAGAAAGGGACAGAGAGACACACACTGTGAGACAGACACACAGAAACAGGTTGTCCTTCCCCCACCCAGGTTCTTCCTTGTTACAAAGACTAAGAAATGGTTTCTGGAAGCAGGCTGACAGATTTTGTGGAGATGGAAAGGGATTGACAGTGGGGAGAGGAGGTCAGTAGGGGAGCGGGAATAAGAGTGACTAACATGCAATAATATATGCACCAACTTCCCAAGTTGAATGTCAGCGTGATACATTGCAATGTGTACTAATAAAGTAATAATTATGGGGGACAAAGCAACGACACAGAATGACTCCCTCCCTGGACAAGACAAAGTCGCAGAGATCTAAGAATAAACATTCTGGATTGACATTGACAGTAAGTTATGTAGGGGAGAAGGAAGCTGTACACCCTGATTTTGAATCTTTAACTAAAGGGAGTCAAGGAGCCATAGTGAATGATTACAACTGTAGGAGTTAAATTTCTGAGGAAAAGTCTTATGAATTTGCCTTTAAAATTTGCTTCAAAAGCTTTTATCTACTTTGATATTTACTCAAGATATCCTAGAGTTGAAGTGCTTTAATAAAAGGATTGGTTTTGTATAAATAAGGTTACAGATATATGGAGATTTTTGCAAAAGGTCGTAACTTACGTATCAGGAGATCATGAGTTTACTATGTACACAAAGCCTGGCACCACCCAGCCACCTGAGCATTTAAAGAAAAGAATGGATATTTTACAAATTATATATATATATATATATATATATATATATATATATATATATATCTGAACTGACACAGCTGACAGTCTGGGAAAGAGTCTGACCTGCTGAGACTAAGGAATTACAACTGTGGTTCCAAAGTGATAAGCATAATGTGGTCACTCAGTTTGCTAAATGTTAGAAGAGAAATAACCCGTTGGAGGAAACAATAAACCCAACACCTTTGGTGGGTTACAAAGGACTACTGCCGCTGCAGACAGGGCAGGAGGTGTGTCTCCAGGCTTGAGGTGAGAGGCCCACAGGGGATACAAGCTTAAAACTCCTTTTCACCCTTCCACAGCCATGGAGTGACTTGCACAAAGACGCTATAGTTTGTGAAGCTCGTTCACAACTGACTCTTAATTTATTTGGTCCTTTCATAACAAACCTGTGAAACAGCAACTCATTATTCTAGGGAATCTAGGTGATTACATATTTGTTAAACCTGTTTGTGTCTGTTATGATTTGATTCTAGATCACAAAATCTCCCCAGCTACTATTTTTTTTTTTTTTGAGACAGGGTCTCACTCTGTAGCCCAGGCTGGTCCTGAACTCACTATGGAGCCCAGGCTGGTCTTGGACTCATGACAATCCCCCTGCCTCAGCCTCCTGGGTGCTGGGATTACAGGCCTGTGCCAACGCACCCAGCTTATGTGGTGCTGGGGAATCGAATTCATGTACTTAGCACTTGACTTAGCACTTGCTAAGCAAGTGCTGTAACTGCTGAGCCGTTCCTCCAGCCCCCTCCCCAGATACTTTTAAGAAAGGTTTTAATATAGGCTATTCAGTGTTCATAAAGTCATTAGGAGGACTAGTCATGCAGGGCTGAGCTTCCACTAGTGATTCCTGGCTCACCCCCGCTCTTGCCCAAAGAACCAGATGGTATCACTTCACCTCCCGGCTTACAGGAGTCGTGTGTTGGTGTGGATTGCCTTTCCAGAGGACTCCCTCCCAGACAGAGGGCACCAAAAGGAAGAATAAAAAGAAATCTCCATGTTCCGGCCTCTGAAACTGAAGAGCCTCCTGCCCCCAGCAGCTCCACTCCTCATGAGAAGCACCGGCAGCAGAGCCAATCATGGGCTCAAACTGGCCAATAAAGTTGCCGTAATCACAGGATCCACTAGCGGGTGAGAACTGCTCCTGGGGAATTCTGGAACCGTGGGTGCCTCTGGATTTTGTTAACTTCGTTTCCTGAGATGAATCCCCACAAAGCAAAGCTTATGAAATTCAAGTGTCAGTAGTTTTGGGAGGAACGAGAGCCTCACGAAAGACAGGAATGGAAAGGAGAAGAAACCAGGAAAGTCAACAGAGCCAGGGCAGAATTCTTATTAATTTTTTATATCAAGAAGGTTGATCTGTAAGCCACAGGGTGACAGGTCCATGGGTCCAGTGAAAAACATGAACTGCAGCTCAGAGCCACCATTAGGGAAAGATTGAGAGAATTCAGCCACTGCTCCACACTTATATTAGCCAAGAGTGACACACCATGAATTAATAACCCCATCCTTCCAGGCTCAATGGTTGCACAGGCCTGAAACAAGGAGCTTAAAGGTTGTAGAAAACCAGAAGCCTTGAGGAACTGGGAAAGAGTTGTCACCATAATTGTTTCAATGGAGATCGAATATACCTAAGACTGATTTTTTTTTTTTTTTGGAAACAGAGTCAATTTCACTGTGTAGCCCAGGCTGGTCCTGAACTCATGGGTGTAGCTCAGGCTGGCCTTGGACTCAGGACAATCTGCCTACTTCAGCTTCCTGAGTGCTGGAATTACAGGCGTGCCTCCACTTTATGTGGTGCTGGGGAATCAAACTCAGGGCTTTGCGCTTCCAAGGTAAGCGCTTTAACTGTTGAGCCGTTATTCCACTCTGAGTTGGTGGTGAGAATCTATTTGCAACCTTAAGGTAAGAAATACAGCAAGAAAGACAGTGCCTACCTCACCCCTAACAGTCACATTGGCCCCATCTCTTCCTACAGGATCGGCTTTGCCATCGCCCGGCGTCTGGCCCAGGATGGGGCTCATGTGGTCGTCAGCAGCCGGCACCAGCAGAATGTGGACGATGCGGTGGCCATGCTGAAGGGGGAGGGGCTGAGTGTGACAGGCACTGTGTGCCATGTGGGAAAGGCCAAGGACAACGAGCAGCTGGTAGCCACGGTGAGGAGAGCAGAATAGTAAAGCCAGCGGTACAGGATTCCACCACTCTGTTCCAGATTTGGGAAGAGGGTGAATGTCTGTATCACATGATCAAGTCAACTGCACAGCCATTACCTTCTAATTAGCCAGCCCACAGCTTCCCCTGAACAAGTCTGGGCACTGAAAAAGGGCGGAAAAAAAGAAAGAGAAAAGAAAGAAGGAAAACATGCTTATGGAGGGAGAGAGACGTTAGTGCGAGAGTGTGATGGTGGGAAATGAATCTGGTTTCCTGTTCGGTGTCAGCCAGGCCCTCCTCAAAGATTCACTGGGAGAGATTGGGAAGGACAGAAAAGTCTGTTTTCCAGTCAGAGCTAGGACATCCAGGAATGTGGACAGTGGGCCAGATGGCACAGGCCTGTAATCCCAATTTCCTGGGTAGCTGAGGCCATAGGATTGCAAGTTCAAGACTGGTCTGGGTAGCTTAGTGACTTAGCAAGACTTTGCCTCTAAATCAAAAACAAAAAATAAGCTGGGGATGTAGCTCAAATTGAAGGTCCTGGATTGGTTCTCCAATAATACCACAAGAGAAAGAAAAAAAGAAGACAGAGAAAGAGAAAGAGAAAGAGAGAGAGAGAAAGAGAGAGAGGTGACAGTGACATCCCAGGAAATCATGTTGATGGGAGATGTGTTGAAACCAGCAGCCAAGAGTTCCTGGGAGTAGAAGGACATAAAATGTACGTAGGGTAAAACTAAATCTCTGCACTTTATTGCTGGGATGTCAGAGCCAGTTCCTCAAAGAGACTAAATAATTCCCTATCTCCACTCAGAGTGTGCCTCTCCTAGAATTCACTCAAACATAGCACCAAAGACTTCAAACAGGAATCACCTTCCATTACCAAAAAAAAAAAAAAAAAAATCCTTCTTTTCATCCTGGCTCTATTCCTCAATCACCTTTTCCACCCACAGGCTCTGGAGCAATGTGGAGGGGTGGACTTCCTGGTGTGCACAGCAGGGGTCAATCCTTTGGTGGGAAGTACCCTGGGGAGCAGT